>CM056053.1:299600189-299722395 GCA_029574335.1 Rana kukunoris
ACATATATATATATATATATACATATACACAAATATATATATATACATATACACACACACACACATATAATATAAACAAACACAGGAGACAAAAAATAGAAGAGTCTTCAAAATCTTATTAAAAATGTAATTTTATTTAATATTTAGAGATAGCAACAAACAGAGAGATGAAACATATAAAAAAACAATTATTAATACAAAAAAATTGCATAGTTTTTTCAATTTCAAAAACATTTGTTGATGAATACATTTAAAAATATATATATAACATATAAATAAATAAATAAATAAATCCAACATTTAAAACTCTCAAAGTAGAGAGAGAAAGGATAGCGATAGAGGATAGCGAGACAGAGAGGATAGCGAGAGAGGATAGAGAGAAAGAGAGGATAGCGAGAGACGATAGAGAGAAAGAGAGGATAGCGAGAGAGGATAGCGAGAGAGAGAGAGGATAGCGAGAGAGAGAGAGGATAGCGAGAGAGAGAGAGAGGATAGCGAGAGAGAGAGAGAGGATAGCGAGAGAGAGAGAGAGAGGATAGCGAGAGAGAGAGAGAGAGAGAGGATAGCGAGAGAGAGAGAGAGAGGATAGCGAGAGAGAGAGAGAGAGGATAGCGAGAGAGAGAGAGGATAGCGAGAGAGGATAGAGAGAAAGAGAGGATAGCGAGAGAGGATAGAGAGAAAGAGGATAGCGAGAGAGGATAGAGAGAAAAAGAGGATAGAGAGAGAGAAAAAGAGGATAGCGAGAGAGAGAGAGAGAGAGGATAGCGAGAGAGAGAGAGAGAGAGGATAGCGAGAGAGAGAGAGAGAGAGGATAGCGAGAGAGAGAGGATAGCGAGAGAGAGAGAGAGAGAGGATAGCGAGAGAGAGAGAGAGGATAGCGAGAGAGAGAGAGAGAGAGAGAGAGAGGATAGCGAGAGAGAGAGAGAGAGAGGATAGCGAGAGAGAGAGAGAGAGAGGATAGCGAGAGAGAGAGAGAGAGAGAGAGGATAGCGAGAGAGAGAGAGAGAGGATAGCGAGAGAGAGAGAGAGAGGATAGCGAGAGAGGATAGCGAGAGAGGATAGAGAGGATAGCGAGAGAGGATAGAGAGAAAGAGAGGATAGCGAGAGAGGATAGAGAGAAAGAGGATAGCGAGAGAGGATAGAGAGAAAGAGGATAGCGAGAGAGGATAGAGAGAAAGAGAGGATAGAGAGAAAGAGAGGATAGAGAGAAAGAGGATAGCGAGAGAGAGAGAGAGGATAGCGAGAGAGAGAGAGAGAGAGGATAGCGAGAGAGAGAGAGAGAGAGAGAGGATAGCGAGAGAGAGAGAGAGAGAGAGAGGATAGCGCGCGAGAGAGAGAGAGGATAGCGCGCGAGAGAGAGAGAGGATAGCGCGCGAGAGAGAGAGAGGATAGCGCGCGAGAGAGAGAGAGGATAGCGCGAGAGAGAGAGAGAGGATAGCGCGAGAGAGAGAGAGATGATAGCGTGCGCGAGAGAGAGAGAGAGAGAGATGATAGCGCGCGAGAGAGGATAGCGAGAGAGAGGATAGCGCGCGAGAGAAAGAGAGATGATAGCGTGCGAGAGAAAGAGAGATGATAGCGCGCGAGAGAAAGAGAGAGATGATAGCGCGTGCGAGAGAGAGATGATAGCGCTTGCGAGAGAGAGATGATAGCGGTTGCGAGAGAGAGATGATAGCGCGCGCGAGAGAGAGATGATAGCGCGCGCGAGAGAGAGATGATAGCGCGCGCGAGAGAGAGAGAGATGATAGCGCGCAAGAGAGGAGCGAGAGAGAGATCACACATATGAAAAAAATAAAAAATAAATTGCATGATTCTGAAAATGTGAAAATCAATTGTTGATAAAAACATTGGAAAATATTTAAACAAATAAAAGAAAATACAACATTTAAACCTCTCAAAGTTGTGAGATAGAGAGGGGGGATAGCGAGAGAGAAAGAGAGGGGGGATAACGAGAGAGAGAGAGAGAGAGAAAGAGAGGATAGCGAGAGAGAGAGAGAGAGAGAGAGAGAGAGAGAGAGAGAGAGAGAGAGAGAGAGGATAGCGACAGAGAGAGAGGATAGCGAGAGAGAGAGAGAGAGAGAGACAGATAGAGAGAGAGAGAGAGAGAGAGAGATCACACATATGAAAACAATAAAAAAATACAAAAAAATTGCATGATTCTGAAAATTTGAAAATCAATTGTTGATAAATACTTTTGAAAAAAAAAAAATATATATATATATATATATATATATAAAAACATTTAAACCTCTCAAAGTTGTGAAAGAGAGAGGGGGGATAGGGAAAGAGAAAGAGAAAGAGAGAGGTAGGATAGCGAGAGAGAGGGAGAAAGAGTGAGGGGGGATAGCAAGAGAGAGAGAGAGAGAAAGAGAGGGGGAAATAGCGAGAGAGAAATAGAGAGGGAGAAAAAAAGAGAGAGAGAGGGGAGTATATGGAGAGAGAAAGAGAGAGAGGGGTGGTAGCGAGAGAGAAAGAGAGAGAGGGGTGGTAGCGAGAGAGAAAGAGAGAGGGGTGGTATCGAAAGAGATAGAGAGGTGGTAGCGAGAGAGAAAGAGAGAGGGGGGTTAGGGAGAGAGAAAGAGAGAAGGGGGATAGCGAGAGAAAAGGGGGATAGCGAGAGAGAAAGAGAGAGGGAGGGATAGCGAGAGAGAGAGTGAGAAAGAGAGAGGGAGGGATAGCGAGAGAGAGAGAGAAAGAGAGAGGGAGGGATAGCGAGAGAGAGAGAGAGAAAGAGAGAGGGAGGGATAGCGAGAGAGAGAGAGAGAAAAGAGAGAGGGAGGGATAGCGAGAGAGAGAGGGAGGGATAGCGAGAGAGAGAGAAAAAGAGAGAGGGGGTGATAGAGAGAGAAAGAGAGGGGGGGTAGCGAGAGAGAAAGAGAGAGAGGGGGGCAGCGAGAAAGAAAGAGAGAAGGGGGATAGCGAGAGAGAAAGACAGAAGGGGGATAGCAAGAGAGAAAGACAGAAGGGGGATAGCGAGAGAGAAAGAGAGAAGGGGGATAGCGAGAGAGAAAGAGAGAAGGGGGATAGCGAGAGAGAAAGAGAGAAGGGGGATAGCGAGAGAGAAAGAGAGAAGGGGGATAGCGAGAGAGAAAGAGAAGGGGGATAGCGAGAGAGAGAAGGGGGATAGCGAGAGAGAGAAAGAGAGGGATGGCGAGAGAGAGAAAGAGAGAGGGAGGGATAGCGAGAGAGAGAAAGAGAGAGGGAGGGATAGCGAGAGAGAGAAAGAGAGAGGGGTGATAGAGAGAGAAAAGAGAGGGGGGTACGGAGAGAGGGGGATAGCGAGAGAGAAAGAGAAGGGGGATAGCGAGAGAGAGAAAGAGAGGGATAGCGAGAGAGAGAAAGAGAGAGATAGCGAGAGAGAGAAAGAGAGAGGGAGGGATAGCGAGAGAGAGAAAGAGAGAGGGAGGGATAGCGAGAGAGAGAGAAAGAGAGAGGGAGGGATAGCGAGAGAGAAAAGAGAGAGGGAGGGATAGCGAGAGAGAAAAGAGAGAGGGGGTGATAGAGAGAGAAAGAGAGGGGGTACGGAGAGAGGGGGGCAGCGAGAGAGAAAGAGAATATCGAGACAGAAAGATAAAGGGGGGAAGAGAGAGGAAGAGAAAGGGGAGGTAGCGAGAGAGAAAGAAAAAGGGGGGTAGCGAGAGAGAAAGAAAAAGGGGGGTGTCGAGAGAGAAAGAGAAAGGGGGGGGTGTCGTGAGAGAAAGAGAAAGGGGGGGATGTCGAGAGAGAAAGGGGGGGTGTCGAGAGAGAAAGAGAAAGGGGGGGTGTCGAGAGAGAAAGAGAATGGGGCTCTGGCGAGAGAGAAAGAGAAAGGGGCTCTGGCGAGAGAGAAAGAGGGGGTAGCGAGAGAGAGGGGGATAGCGAGACAGAAAGAGATAGGGGGGTAGCAATAAAGAGAGAGAGAAAGAGAGAGAGAGAGAGAGGGTAGCGAGAGAGAAAGAGAGAGGGGGGTAGCGAGAGAGAAATAGAGAGAGGGGGGTATCGAGCGATAAAAAGAGAGAGGGGGTAGCGAGAGAGAAAGAGGGGGATAGTGAGAGAGATAGAGAGAGAGAGAGAGAGAGAGATAGAGAGAGAGAGGGGGAATAACGAGAGAGAACGAGAGGGGGGGATAGAGAGAGAAAGAGAGAGGGGGGATAGAGAGAGAGAGAGAGAGAGAGAGAACGAGAGAGGGGGGATAGCGAGACAGACACAGTCAGACTGAGACAATACAAATAATGCACAAAATTTTAATAAAATCAATAAATATAAATTAAATATTTAAAAAATATATTTCAGGAATACTTTTTAAATAAATCAAATCCACTTGTCTCTTCGAATCTATGGAATAAAGATATATAATTAATAAATTGTATATAATTTATTTAAATGAAACGTGTTTTTAATTTCTTTGGAAAAAATAAAAACAATCTAATAACCCAAAATACATACCTCCTGTAAGAGATGTCGATGATAGGCAATATTTGACTCGGGACAGATGTCTTGTATATCTAAAAATGTAATTTTGTTAAAAATATATTTTAGTTTTTTAGATGTATTTTTATTATGTCCGGAGTGTAAGGGTATGAATTCGGTTGATGATGATAAGGCAAAGCTTGTGAGTGAGTGCAGGTGTGAGGATAATAGTGAGGGTGATGATGATGATGATGATTGTAAGGCCCCTTTCAGACGTGTGTATTTCATCCATCCGTTTTCGGATGAAATACGGACATACAAGTATCCCTATGGGACATCGGGTTTCAGCGGATGAACATACACTGACACCCGTAATTGTCTGTCTACGCAAAGATTCGCTTTTGCGGATGGAAGAAAAGCCTATTTTTTCTTCCGTCTGCCGGATCGGATGAACAGGGACAAACGGTCCGTTTTCATCCAATCCCCCATAGGGGAGAGCTGAGAAAAAACAGGACGGTCCCTGCACAGTGTGAGGGGACCGCCCTGTCAGCTGACAGCTCAGCGGGGATTCACGGAGCGATCCCCGCTGAGCAAACGGACACACATCAATACTGATCCACCTCGTGTGAAAGGGCCCTAAGGGTGCAAAAAGATCTTGTGGATGTGGACGAGGAAGAAGATGAGGATGATGGTAAGTGCGAGTGCAGGGATGAGGATAATGGTGATGTTGAGGTGGAGTGTAAGGGTATAGATAAGGATGATGAGGTTAAGACAGAGGGTGTGGGTGAGTGCCGGTAGAAGGATAATAGTGCGATTGAGGATGATGCTGAGTGCAGGGATGATGATAATGGTGATGATGAGGTTGAGTGTAAGGCCCCTTTCACACTGAGGTGTATTTCAGGCGGTCCATCGCTAAAAATAGCGCTGCTATACTGCAAGAACAACTCCTTCACTGCATACTCTATGTGAAAGCCCGATGGCTTTTACACTGAGGCGATGCACTGGTGGGAAATAAATAAATCTTGTGCCAGCAGCATTTTTGTAGCGGTGAGAGGAGCGGCGTGTATACCGCTCCTTCCCATTTAAAACAATGGGAAACTGTGGCAATACCGCCCGCAATGCGCCTCTGCAGAGGCACATTGCGGGTGGTATTAACCCTTTCTCGGTCGCTAGCGGGGGTTAGTACAGCATGGCTAGCCGCCGATTACCACAGCAATTCCGGCGGTATATCGCTACTATTTTTAGCGGTGCTATAACACCACCACGGATCCCACTACAGTGTGAAAGGTGCCTAAGGGTATGGATTAGGATGATGATGTGGTTAAGGCAGAGGATGTGGTGGGGTGCAGGTATGAGGATAATAGTGAGGGTGAGGTTGAGGATGATTGTAAGGTTGCAGAAAGATGTTGTGGATAAGGATCAGGATGAGGATGATGGTAAGTGCGAGTACAGGGATGAGGAAAATGTTGATGAGGTTGAGTGTAGGGGTATGGAAGAGGATGATGATGGGGTTTATGCCAAGGGTATGAGGATAAGAGTGTGGGTGAGCTTGAGGATAACGATGATTAAAAGGGTGCAGAAAGAAGTTGTGGACGAGAATGAGAAAGAGCCTGAGGATAATGGTGTGGATGATGATGAGAGTCAAGGAGAGGAATGATGTGGATAAGGATAATGGTGATTGTAAACATGAAGATGATTATAAGTATGAAGGTGAGGATAATGATGATTGTAAGGATGAGTATAAGGGCGAGGATGAGGGTGAGGGTGAGAATGCGGCTGATGATGATTGTTATAACGAAGAGGTATGAGATACAGTGAGGGAGAGGGAAGATGAGGTGGAGGGAAGATGAGACGGAGGGAGGTGGCGTGAATGTAGAAAAGATGAACTTCAAAGACAAAATGGTGGATAGTTGATAAAACTTTCAAACAAACAAAAAAAAAAAAAATATGAAACGTACCTGGTTATTGATAAATAAATTCAGATTATTAATTTATTCCTTGAATCTTCTTCAGAAATAATACATGGATATCACTAAAATAAAATAAAATAACATTTAAATTAATTATTTAGAAGAAATTACAGATATAATTATAAGGATATATAATAAAATATACAACAATTAACATACAGAATGATTAAATTAAAAAATAGACAAAACAATAAAAGAAAAAAGGGGGTTAAATTAAATTGCACTCTTATACAGGCACAGAATGGGAAAGAAATAAAAAACAACACAAAAAAAAAAATTAGAACAGAACAGAAAAAACAGTGATCAAACATGCAGAAAACAGAGGGAGCAAGCACAGTTAACAGGTTTGAGATCATGCTAAAGAAAGTGAGCACAATTAAAGCAGATGTTCCTCAGTATAAGCTCTTACCTTCTCTGGGATAAACAAGTAGATGATTTAGCTGCTTTAGTAATACGAGTGCTTCCTTGCTTCTCTGCTCCTGCTGCTGTTGTCATTGCTGCTCGATCTCTCTCTCTCTCTCTCTCTCTCTCTCTCTCTCTCCTTCTCGTTCCTTTAGTAGTAGAAAAAACTAAGGGCTTTGTGCCCTTATTGAACATGGCGATTGAAAAACTCTCACGATTCTTCAAAGATGGGGAGGCACAGACTCCTGGGGAGTAACACCCACTACATTCCCAGGAGTCCGTGCGGTGTAGGTGAGATAGCTAACACACCGCGGTTCAGGAAGCTGGCAGATTTACTAATCTGCCTAGCAACAAGGGTTCCAATGCATGAAAAAAAAAATTGTTTTTTCTTAAAGGGCTAATGACATTTTTTTAGAAATAATGATGAAAAGTCATATTTGAGGGTGGAACTCCGCTTTAAACATTTTTTGTTTTACATTGATACTAAGGAGCAGTGATTTTAACCACTTAACCACTGGGCACTTAAACCCCCTTCCTAACGAGATGAATTTTCAGCCTTCGGTGCTCTCACATTTTGAATGTCAATTACTCAGTCATGCAACACTGTAGCCATATGAAATATGTGTCAGTTTTTCACACATATAGAGCTTTCTTTTGGTGGTATTTAACCACTTCAGTCCCCGTGTATGCTCAATTGACGGCAGCTTAGGGGATCTGAATATCCAAGCTGCCGTCAATTGACGTCATCGTGTTTTCCGGCCACTGGGGGGGGGGGCGCGCGCACCCGGCGCATTCCCGAGATGCCGATGCGCGTGCCTGGCGGTCGCGATGTCCGCCAGGTACCCGCTGATCGGCAGTTTTAGAGCAGGGACCACGTCCTGTCAGTGAGAGGAGACAGATGCTGTTTCTCTTGTACATAGGGAGACAGCATCGGTCACCTCCCCCAGTCACCCCCTCCCCCCACACAGTTAGAACACACCCAGGACTCACATTTAACCCCTTCCTCACCCCCTAGTGTTAACCCCTTCACTGCCAGTCACATTTATACAGTAATTAGTGCATTTTTATAGCACTGATCGCTGTATAAATTTGAATGGTCCCAAAAATGTGTCAAAAGTGTCCGTCGCAATATCGCAGTCCTGACAAAATTCGCAGATCGCCGTATTACTAGTAAAAAAATAAATAAATAAATTGTCAGAATTCTATCCCTTATTTCCTAGCCACTATAACCCTTGCGCAAACCAATTACTATACGCTTTTTGCGATTGTTTTTTTTACCAAAAATATGTAGAATACATATCGGCCTAAACTGAGAAAAAATTTTTTTTTGTTTATAGCGCAAAAAAAACCCGCAGAGGTGATCAAATACCACCAAAAGAAAGCTCTATTTGTGGGGGAAAAAAGGACGTCAATTTTGTTTGTAAGGCACGTCGCACGACCGCGCAATTTTAATTTAAAGCGACGCAGTGCTGAAAGCTGAAATTTCGCCTGGGCAGGAAGGGGGTATATGTGCCCAGTAAGCAAGTGGTTAATCACTGCTGTTTATTTATTTTTTGCTCTATAAAGGAAAAGGACTGAAAATTCTGTAAAAATTTTTTTGAATTTTCCTTTGTTTTTGTTATAAAATTTAGCAAATTAGAAATTTTTATTCTGGCCAAAAATGTATACTGCTACATATCTTTGGTAAACATAACCCCAATCGGTGTATATTATTTGTGTAAAAGTAAGGGAAAAGGGAATGGGAATAATTGCGCTTAGTAAAAATATATATTAGTGAAACAATTAAGATAGGGTCCTGAGAAGGACGTCCTGCTGCTAAACACTACAACTTAGATATAAAGTGTAAAGAAAAATGTGCAAAAACAGTGTAGCGCTGGACAGCATATACCACATAAGTATCTAAAGTAACAGGTGTAAACAGTGTTAATCTATAAATGGTAACAATCAAAATGTGAATACACAAAAGCTATAAGTGCATAGATTGTTATAACACTGTGCCAATCAATATGGCACAAACAATGAAAGTCCAATTAGGAGATCCACAGGTGAGAAAGGAGGGAGTTTTCAGACATCAGTGGCCCAACACCAGTAGAAATAAAGGCTTACCAGAAAGCCTGTGACTATCCCTTTCAGGAGTAGTCTAAACAGGCATAGCAGGAAATTCTGATCCTTTGGGGTGTCAGGAACGAATCCGCATCTCTCCACAGATTAGATGGTAGAATCCACAGCTCCTCATAGGGTTAACCACTGCTTCCAAATGGAACTTGCATAGATGTATGTGAGTGTGTGTTTATCAAACACCATGTGGGAAAAAAGAAAGGGACAATCCCATAGTGTAGGCGTAAAAAACGAGAGGGTTTATTTAAAAACTAAAAAAATTGAAACAGCTTAAAATACTCTCATTCATAGAGAGTGATACAAAAGTCCTTGCTAGGATAAAAAGCTCTGTATGAATATCAGACCGCCTAAGGCCGTTAGCATATGCGCAATACGAGTGTGTCTGCCCGACGATCGTTTCGTCGTAATGACATCATCAGTGCCCCTGATAAACACACACTCACATACATCTATGCAAGTTCCATTTGGAAGCAGTGGTTAACCCCATGAGGAGCTGTGGATTCTACCATCTAATCTGTGGAGAGATGCGGATTCGTTCCTGACACCCCAAAGGATCAGAATTTCCTGCTATGCCTGTTTAGACTACTTCTGAAAGGGATAGTCACAGGCTTTCTGGTAAGCCTTTATTTCTACTGGTGTTGGGCCACTGATGTCTGAAAACTCCCTCCTTTCTCACCTGTGGATCTCCTAATTGGACTTTCATTGTTTGCATCTTTTCATCACCTGCATTGGAAGAGGCTAAAAACTCCCAGTCTGTGGACTCTATTTGTTTTGCACCTCATATGCTGAATTGGTCACTTTATTTTTACACTGTTTATTTATCTGTTGATATTTATAAGTACTTTATGCTCAGTGCCATATTGATTGGCACAGTGTTATAACAATCTATGCACTTATAGCTTTTGTGTATTCACATTTTGATTGTTACCATTTATAGATTAACACTGTTTACAACAGGTGTATATTATTTGGTCGTTGTGAAAGTTATAGAGTCCACAAGCTATGGTGCCAATCTCTGAAAATTGATCACACCTGAAGTACTGATGGTCTATCTCATTCCTTAAGACCCAAACAAACCCAAACAAGCCAAACAAATGCCCCCTAAATGACGCCTTTTTGGAAAGTAGACATTTTTTTCACAATATTACACCCCAAAACACATTCTACTACTCCTTCAGGGTATGGCGATGTGTGAGATGTTTACACAGCCTGGCCACATACAGAGGCCCAACATGCACGGAGCACCATCAGGCTTTCTAGGAGCATAAACTACACATATAATTTCTTGACTACCTCTGGCACTTTTGAAGGCCCTGGAGCACAGGACAAGAGAAATGCCCAAACAATTAACCCACTTTGAAAAGGAAACACCCTAACGTATAATCTATGAGGCATAATGAGTTTTTGGAAAATGTGGAAAGAAAATGAAAAAGCTTTTTTTTTACACAAAGTTGTCAATTTATACATAATTTCTAACACATAGCATGTACATTCCAAAAATGACACCCCAAAATAGATTCTCCTACTTCTCCTGAGTACGGCGATACCACATGTAGGAGACTTTTTTACAGCCTGGCCACATACAGAGGCCCAACATGCAGAGAGATCCATCAGGTGTTCTAGGGCATGAATGTCAAATCTAATTTGACTACCTATTACACTTTTGTGAGACACTGATGGGCACTGTAGTGTCACTTATGGGCACTGTAGAGGCATGGATGTGGGGCATGGATGAGCACGAATGGGGATGTCTGAGTATGGCTGTGTATTGCTGGATATTGCTCTGTATTGCTGGATATGGCTGGGTATGGCTGTGTATGGCTGAGTATTGCTGACTATGGCTGAGTATGGCTAAGTATTGCTGGATATGGTTGGATACTGCTAAGTATGGCTGGGTATGGCAGAGTATGGTTCAGTATGAATGGGATGGTTGAGTATGAATGGAATGGCTGAGTATTGATGGCTGAGTATGGATGGCATGGCTGAGTATGGATGGCATGGCTGAGTATGGATGGCATGGCTGAGTATGGATGGCATGGCTGAGTATGGATGGCATGGCTGAGTATAGAAGGCATGGCTGAGCATGGATAGAATGGCTGAGCATGGATGGGATGGCTGAGTATGGATGACATGGCTGAGATTGATGGCTAAGTATGGATGGCATGGCTGAGTAAGGAGGGCCTGGCCGTGAGTATAGATGGCTGTGAGTATGAATGGCTATGAGTATGGATGGGGCTGAGCAAGGATGGATGGATGAATCCTGCAATGGGGACAGAGCAGCGCTGTGGGCACTACAGGTCCAGCCCACAGCGCTGCTGCACCCGACCTCTCCCCTCTTCACTCAAATTGTACCAATCAGTTCAGAGAGGGGAGAGACATGACGCTGGTTTGTTTACAAGAGAGTATGGCTGGGTATTGCTGAATATGGCTGGGTATTTCTAGGTATAACTGAGTATCGCTGGGTATTGCTAAATATTGCCGGGTATGGCTTGGTATTGTTGAGTATGGATGGGTATTGCTGAATATTTCTGGATATGGCTGAGTATGACTGAGTATGGCTCAGTATGGATGGTGGTATGGATGGGATGGCTAAGTATTGATGGAATAGCTGAGTATGGATGCCATGGCTGAGATCGATGGCTGAGTATGGATGGATGGCTAAGTATGGATGGCATGGCTGAGCATGTATGGATGGCTGTGAGTATGGATGAGGCTGAGCATGGATGGATGGATGAGTCCTGCAATGGGCACAGAGCAGTGTTGTGGGCACTACAAATCCAGCCCACAGTGCTGCTGCACCCAATCTCCCCCTCTCTGCTCAAACTGTACCGATTGGTACAGTGAGGGGGGAGAGAAACTCTACATGACGCTGATTTGTTTACAAGTGAGTATGGCTGGGTATTGCTGAGTATGGCTGGGTATGACTGAGTATGGCTGGGTATGACTGAGTACGGCTGGGTATGACTAAGTATGGCTGGGTATGACTGGGCATGGCTGGGTATGGCTGAGTATGGCATGGTATTGCTGAGCATGACTGTGTATTGCTGGTTATGGTTTGGTATTGCTGAGTATGGCTGGGTATGGCTGAGTATGGCTTAGTATGGATGGGGGTATGTATGGGATGGCTGAGTTTGGATGACATGGCTAAGATCGATGGCTGAGTATGGATGGATGGCTGAGTATGGATAGCATTGCTGAGCATGGATGGATAGCTGAGCATGGATTGGATGGCTGAGTAAGGATGGCATGGGTTAGTATGTATGGATGGCTGAGTAAGGATGGCATGGGTGAGTAAGGATGGCATGGCTTAGTATGGATGGATGGCTGAGTAAGGATGGCATGGCTGAGTATGGATGGCTGTGAGTATGGATGGATGGATGGATGAGTCCTGCAATGTGCACAGAGAAGTGATGTGGGCACTACAGATCCAGCTCACAGAGCTGATGCACCTGATCTCTCCCCTCTCTGCTCAAACTGTACCAATAAGTACAGAGAGGGAAGAGAGGAACTGCACATGACACTGGCTTGTTTACAAGTGATCATTTGACGGAGTGATCACGTGGTAAACGACCACTGTCACTGCCATATACCATGATCCGTGATGCGCCGGGTCCTTGGGATACATGGGAGCGCGATTATGGGTTAACGTCATAGTATGCCCTCCCAGGGTTATCGTGCCTCGCTGTAGCCGTCATTTAGCTATAGCATAGTTGTTAAGTGGTTAATGAGGCTTAAAGTGAAACAATACAAATTAAAAATAGTGCTTGGGAGGTCCGCTTAGTCTGCCTTTAAAGTGGCACACCTGAACCTTGTATAGAACCTGCTTCAGCAAAACTGACATTTGTAAAGAAAAAAATTATCTTTAAATAGATTTTCCCGGGTGCAAAAAAAACAAACCATTGGCGGCAATAGAATTAGGGCTCTTTCACACGTCCGTTCAGTTTTTTAGATCAGTTTTTTCCCCCTTCAGTTGATCCGTTTTTTCGTCCGTTTTCCGTCCGTTTCCGTTCCGTTTTCTGTCCGTTTTTCATCAGTTTTTTTCATCCGTTTTTTTTTTTTTAGAACTTTTTTTTTTTACATATTTTGATGAAAAACTGACGTTAGCGGATCAGATGGTAAACGGATCATCCGCTAACGTCCGTTCCGTTTTTTTGACGGAAGAAAAATAGGGTTTTCTTCCGTCCAAAAAAACGGAGCTTACCGCAGACGGATGTTAACGGACGTTAGCGGATGCTCATCCGCTAACGGACGCTAACCCATAGGGAAGCATTGAGGTCCGTTAACGGACGTCCAAAAAACGGACGAACTGAACGGACGTGTGAAAGAGCCCTTAGAAAAAATTGTCTGTGTGTGCATCCGCTGCAGCATTGCCAATATTGAGTTCTACCTGATGGGTATGTCACGGACCGTGGCTTCTCATCCTAATTTGACAGGCGTGTGGGGGAGCAGCCCCTGAATGCACACCATCAGCACCCAAGTGTATAAAGCCTAATGCCACGTACACACAAGGAATTTCCGACAAGAAAACTGTAGATCTTTTTCCGACGGAATGTTGGCTCAAACTTGTGTTACAAGTACACACGGTCACACAAATGTTGTCGGACATTCAATTATGTGGTGACGTACAACACTACACCGAGCCAAGAAAAATTAAGTTCAATGATTCCGTGCATGCGTAGGATTGATTCCCGAGCATGCGCAGTATTTTTGCACTTGGAATTGCATACAGAACTTTTGCCGTTGGAAAATTTGAGAACCAGCTTTCAAATTTCTGCTGCCGGAAATTCCCACAGAAAATGTCTGATGGGGCCTACACATGGTCGGAATTTCCGACCAAAAGCTTACATCAAACTTTTCTTGTCAGAAATTCCGATCGTGTGTACACGGAATTATTTTTTTTCTCAACCCTCAAACTGCCATTTTTGCTTGAAAAGGGAAAAACCTTAAAACGAAAAATTTTTTTTTAGATGTTGCCGTATAAAGGTACCACTAAATTGTGTTTTTTTTACCTACAGTGGGGATCGAAAGTTTGGGCACCACAGGTAAAAATTTGCATTGTTTTCTGTAATTTTGAAAGTGTAAATGATGAAAATAAAATCTAACTTTTTTTGACATATTATAAGAATGTCTAATCTGTAATTTATTATATAATAGGATGCGCTAATATTAACTTATAGGTGTAAATCATACAAACAAACAAATCAAACAAACAAACAAATCAGGGAGAAACAGTCTCCATATGTGTTAGAATTCATGTGATTAGTCCTAAATCAGGTGCACAGTGAAGGCAGCAGCACGGATTCCATAGAGGAACAAAACATAACATGAATGATGCCCTCCTTCACTAAGAGTGTGGATCCCAGTCCTTCAAACTGTGAATCAGGTGATCAGGCACTCGTATGCGGATAGATATGAAAAAAAGAAAAAGAAAACCTCATTGCACAAACATCAAGAGATTATGTCACTGAACCACCTAGACCACCAAGATTTGAACATAATGAGCCGAGAACACCGAAACAATGGTGGAAAAATAATAAAAATAATGGTAAACCCCGGTCCAAATCTCCAAAAAACACTAATTGGAAGAAAAAGGGGAACCATAAACCATCCAACCCCCCAAAAAATCAGTATGGACCCCAAGGGGGATATACACAAGGTTATCTGAATGACCCTCATTACACTCAAGACAGAGGGGACCCAAGGGATTACCATGAAGCTCAGCTTTATACAAGGGATCCGACTTATACATATCAACAAAGAGGTCCACCAAGTAATGAATACCACCAACAAGATGGAAGAAGAAGTCCTATACAGACTCAAAATAAATATGAACCACTATCTAGCTATAGAGAGGATGTGGACCCCCGTTCTTCCTCTTTTTTAGACCATCGCCGGAGAGAGAGGTCTCCTCCCTTACGACAAGGGGAAGCAACTTATTGTCGAAGTCCAAATCAAAGAGGGGATGCAGAGGGGGACACAAAAAGAAGAAAGGTCCAATAGGAGAAGGTATTATTAACCTAAGTGGGGTACTCCTGAGCCCAACTGAATTAATCACACTTGATAAGGGACTCAAGTTTGCCCCCAAGCGGAATTTAAATAAATTCGATACATATGTGGATATTAAAAAGTTCACACGCAAATTAAATATCAAAAAGTACATGCTTACACAGCCAATTAGGGATCAGTCAAAACACAATATGCCAGGAAGAGTGGAACAGAGTTATCTGAGGAACAAATCATTGTTCAATCCACAAGTATTAAATAATCAGCATATAGAAGTGTTCTCTAAAATGGTCCTCAAGGACTTGGATTATCTCAAAGTGAAGAAAACACCTAATACTATGGCCATACATAAGGGTATCAAGTCTTTGGAAGAAAACAAAAAGGTGATTATAAGACCAGCCGATGAGGAGTTGGCCAAACAATTGGAGGATGCGAACACTTATATCAAATTACAAGCCAATCCTACAGGAGAATACAAAGAGGAGCTAGTTGAATTAATCCATAGAGGGAAAGAAAAAGGTGTATTGAACAAAAGAGAAACCAAATACCTAATACCTGAAGTGTGCAGAGTACCCATTATCTATACAGTTCCAAAGATCCACAAGGACTCTATCAAACCCCCTGGACGACCCATTATAAATGGTATCCAGTCCATTAATTCACGTCTAGGGGAGTATGTGGATAAATATATACAGCCACTAGTGCCCCAAACAAAGGCGTACCTCAGGGACACAAAGCATTTGATACAAATCCTTGAGAGTACTCCAATTGAACCTGATTGTGGTTACCTACTAGCCACGGCCGATGTGGCATCATTGTATACGGTTATAAACCACCAGGAAGCTATTGGGGCAACGAAATGGGCACTAAATAACTTTGGTCACCTCATATCCAAACAGAAACGTTTTATCCTAAGATGTTTGGCATATGGGCTACAGCACAATTATTTCTGGTACAAATCAGAGTATTACCGACAACTTAATGGCATTGGAATGGGTGCCAAATATGCACCAAGTGTTGCTAATGTTTTCATGTCTGAATGGGAGGAGTCATCTATATATGAGAATATGCCCGAACAGCTCCTACTGTACAGAAGATTTATTGATGACTGTATCATCATCTGGAAAGGTGATGAGAGCTCCCTAACAGAATTCTTTGGAAAACTTAATAGTAACCAAAAAAATATTAAACTTACCTATACTATTAGCAACACAACCATTCAGTTCCTTGATCTGGAGATCACTATGGAAAATCAACAGCTGAAAACCAAAACTTACTTCAAGCCGGTCCAAAGAAACAGCTACATACCTGTAGACAGCTGTCACCATGACCCATGGTTAATTAACATACCCAAGGGGCAATTGTTAAGGATCCGAAGAAACTGCTCAGATCCGCAGGTATTTTTGGATCAAGCAAAAATGATTGGAATGAAATTTATTGATAAAGGTTACAATAAGGATTTTATTCAGGAACAAATCACGAAGGTGTTTGAAACCCCACGCACCTCCCTAGTACAAGATAAAGTAAAACAAAACAGGCTGGAAACTGAATTACCAATTATTTTAAACTATAACACGCAACATAAGCAACTTGAAGCCATTCTAAAAAAGCATTGGCCAATACTAAAAGCGGATAGGCAACTACAGGGAATTCTACCCAGCTACCCAAGGGTGGTATATAGAAGAGCTCCAACCCTAAGGGATCTGGTAGCGAAAAACATCCCTGACCCGCCAATGAGAAATAATTCACTTACCTTCTACCAAGGAAAAGGTTTCTTTCCGTGTAAACGGTGTTTTGCGTGTAGACAGACCAATTTTAATGGACAAAAATGTTCTAAATTTATATCCACGGTTACCAAAAGGGAATATGACATAAAGGACCTGATTACCTGTAGGACTGAGGGGGTAGTTTATGTTTTGGAGTGCTCCTGTTCGCTTCAGTATATTGGACGGACTAAGCGACCAATGTGGAAGCGTATCAGGGAGCATGTCCAAAATATTCAGAAGGCTTTCCCCAAACATAATGTGTCCCGACATTTTGATGTGTGTCACCAAAAAAATCCCAGAGAAATGAAATTTTGGGCCATTGCCAAATATAATCCACACTGGAGAGGCAGTCACAAAATAAGGGAACTGAGCAAGTCTGAGTCTCGCTGGATACATGAGATGCAAACTTTATCTCCCAATGGCCTGAATATAGATTTTGATCTTAATTGTTTCATTTCTGATTTTTAGATTTTATTTTAATCTCATGATTTTTATTTTTATTTTATTCTTCTTTGGGTCTTAGTGATGGTCCCATTGTTATTATCAGTGTAGATGCACATGTAATAGCATATATTTTTTATTTTTTATTTTTCATTATCATATATATATACAATTTATAAATTTTGTATTAATTTAATCAGTATACTATATGGTTATGTATGCTCTGTTCAGTACCTGGCCACGAGATGGCGTATTTAGGTATTTAAATGGTAATCATTAGTGTTCTTAATCTTTTTAATTTATTTGATATATGTATTAAAATTCTGTATATCTATGTATCGGCCTTTGCGCTCATATAAAACCTACTATGTGCAAGGTTTGTAGCCACAATGATGTTTGCCTTTTTTTTCCCTGTTGCTCACTCCGATGACACACTGACATCGAGGAGGCTATTTAAACACAAGCTATCCTCAATCACCGTAGCAACCCATGAATAAGTCGCGTGCCCGTGACGTAACGCGTAGGGAGGAGTCTACGATCGAATCCGAGTCTATCGGATCGAGTTGAGGAGACAGCACACTGAGTGGCGTATCATGCTTATACTAAGCGGGGATTCGTGAGTGCATCTGTTGATGTTTTTGGATCACATTATCCGCCTGCTACTTGATGTTTGTGCAATGAGGTTTTCTTTTTCTTTTTTTCATATCTATCCGCATACGAGTGCCTGATCACCTGATTCACAGTTTGAAGGACTGGGATCCACACTCTTAGTGAAGGAGGGCATCATTCATGTTATGTTTTGTTCCTCTATGGAATCCGTGCTGCTGCCTTCACTGTGCACCTGATTTAGGACTAATCACATGAATTCTAACACATATGGAGACTGTTTCTCCCTGATTTGTTTGTTTGTTTGATTTGTTTGTTTGTATGATTTACACCTATAAGTTAATATTAGCGCATCCTATTATATAATATTTTTCTCACTGTTTGATTTGGTATCACATGGATAGCAGCTGTGTTATTTAGTTTTTTATTTTGGTGTTCCTAGGATTAATTATTTAATTAGCGCTGTAGTACACTATTTTTTCTAATCTGTAATTTGATGCCTTTTGGAGATTTTTCCAGCTTTCCTCGGCTTCGTTATGCACATTAATACAAATTTTTACCTGGGGTGTCCAAACTTTCGATCTCCACTGTATCTATTAGAGTAGCAACATTGTGCTTTATTAAGCAAAAGCAACAGATTTCAAATTCCCAGGCAACGTAAAGAGAAGTTATATTTATAAAGTACCTTATATGATAATGCTCAGAGTAATTAAAGCTTCAAAATTAATGCTTTATTTAAAGCAGAACTAAACTGTATCTCAGCACCACAAATATGTTTATTTTTTAAAGCCCACTCAGCCATCCATCCATGTCTTTATGCTTTATGTTGTTGACAAATCATTTTCAAAAACACCCCCTAGCATTTTTAGCCATGGCCATCTTGGGTAAGGGCAGATTATTCATGTAGCATTTACTTCATGGAATCTATCTGCCGCTAGCTCAGGCATAGCTAAGAAATTCCATCCACCTCTCCTCTAGACGGAAGAAAAAAAATGACTCATGGGATAGATAACATCATTTTGGTCTAGGCCAGAAACCAGGAATCAATAAAAACAAACAAAAAAATATATAACATACCTTCCTATCTATTTACTAATGCTAGTAGCTTAAGGATTACAAATAGTTAATGTTGATTGTGAGAGTTTAGTTCCGCTTTAAGTATAAACCTTTGCAACAAACACAAACTGCTAAACCAACAATTACCAATCGAGACTTATCCTTAGGCCCCTTTTACACGGGCTGTACGATCAGGTCAGCCTATCAGTTTTTCAGGGCGGACCCGAGTGGACCCTCCAGTCTCTTCTATTGACACATGCCTGCTGACACCTGCCACCATCCGATCTGATCCTGTCCCTCAAAAATGGATGGTGGTCCTGTTCCCCATCCATCTGGCAGATCGGATCAGATGGTATCGGATGACAATAGACAGTCAGCCCATTTCCATCTGATTGCCCATGCTCAGCAGGCCGATCTCCTGCTGAGCAAATAGATTCCACTTAACAGAGCCGCCTGTGTGAAAGATGCCAAACAAAAGAGCAAGTTGCAAAGTGCCATACCCAAGTAATCATTTAGAATCTTGCACCGATCTGGGTTGAGTGGTGAATTCTGACTGGTTGCTATAAATCTGCATTTAGTGCTATTTTCTCCTTGCATGCCGTATTGGAATATTATATTACAATTAATTGTAAGTAGGGAAGACCCCCCCCCCCCTCATGCCAACATCTAAAATATTCAAGGATTGACCAAGTCAAAAAATGAGCGGACTTTGTGGGCACACAATGAGAGACAGAATCAGTAAAAAAATATAAATTTTATTACAACATATTTAAAAAAACATATAAACATACAACCAACACCCTGCATGGAAACTGTTACCAGTAACCCAATAATGCAGTTATAGAGGACTGGACCTACAGTACAAAGATTAAATTAATACTGTATCAAGGTAAGAGAACATTTCTGATCCAGTAATGATTTTGGGTAGGTGCTGGTGAACTTGTGGCTCAAGGTGTGGGAGAACTTGACCAAACTGACAGACAACCAAAAAAATGAAATTGCATATGTGTGTCTACGGTAGGAGGATACACATATCTCATGTGGTCTATAGTAGATACCACTGGTATATAGTAGTCATGTATTGAATATAAATCACACACAGCAATAAGTGGTCACAAATTCCCACTATAAGCGTGTTCAATACAGTATCAATAGTACCGAAAAATGGCCCATGGATACCGGACCAAATTATTAAATGGGTAAGTATACAGTCCCCTTAAAGGGGTTGCAAAGTTAAAATGTTTTCATAATAAGCATCCTTTACCTGCAGACATTCCTCTTTTCACTTCCTCGTTGGTTGTTTTTGCTCAGAAGTTGCTCTATTTCTTCTTTGTTCTGTTCACTTCCTGCTTGTCTGATTTTTACTCACCACCATGAAGGGAGGCTTTACGGCTTGCGGTGGTCAGTGACGTGCTCGCCCCCTCCTGGGAACTACATGTGTGCGGCAGGACGCTCTCTACGAGACTTCAAGGAGGTGTGAATTACTGGGCGTGCCGCAATGCATACTGGGAAATGTAGTTCTTACATGAACGGGCGCCGCAAACCAGGAAGTGAAGGAGAGAACAGAAACTAGAATGCCAGAGGTGATATAGATGAAGGAATTTAATAGGTATTTACTAGTTTTTTAACAGAATCATTACACTATTCTGTCTGTTTACCTTGCAGACATTAATTTTAGGCAAAATTTTTTTTTCCTTTACAACTCCTTTAAGTATAAAGGCGAATGGAATATCTGAATGTGTAAATACTGCGCTTATCACACAGGGGGAGACCTTTTGTTGGAGCTCAAGTTGGTATTGCCTCACACGTAGGGGAAAAGTGTGCCCCCTTTGGTGCTACACCCCTGTGTACGGTTTTCCTTGCTGTGTGTGGCCATTACAATTAATATTATTAAATTATACATTTAACCATATTTTCTTAGGTATGTGAGTAATTTGAAATAAAAGTGCAAAAATACATAAACAATTCTGTATATTTTTTTTATAACAATATATATATTTGTTGGATCTGTAATTTTAGAAATAGCAAAAGAAAAAAGTTGCATCCAACGTTTCTTAGAAGGAATTGTAAAACAATCTACATAATGTTTTCAAAACATGTTGTGGTTTTATTTTTTTTATAATAATTACAAAATATTTTTGATATCTAGAGGACAGATGTATATTGAAAAAATCAGATCTGTACCCTATTGCAGGGCTCAAAATTTCAAGCCCTGAGCTACTAGCCGGGCCTCAAGAGTTACTCACCACCAATTGCCCCACCTAACAGCCCATTCAAACATTGTAAGCTCAAGTAAGGATATAAGACACCTACATAGAGCACAAGGAAAAGAAAACTGCACAAACTGGAAGGCTGTCGCTCTCATGTCAGGGCAACTTTCAGTGAGCGCTGCACTGCCTACCTGGGACACCTGGAGTGGTCATTTTCGCAATCCTCCACCTCACCCATTACTTCCTGCTCCCTGCTCTCCAGCTACATTGGTCGGGGGGAGGGGGGCAGGCTCAGAGAGACAGACAGTCCATGTTCATCTGATTCCCCATAGGGGAGAGCGGAGATCTGACAGTGTGCGGAGACCGCCCTGTCACCCGACAGCTCAGCGGAGATCAACTGAGCGATCCCTGCTGAGCAAACGGAGGTGCACAGGGCGGATCATTGCTGAACCACCCCGTGTGAAAGAGCCCTAAGTGTAGGTACAGATTGGAGGGAGATTGGTCATGCAGCTCTGTCATCACTCGCCGCCAGCTGAAATCCACTCGCCAAATGCTAGCAGGCGAGTGGAAATTTTGAGGGCTGCCCTATTGTATTCTAAAGCGTAGTGACAAAGTTGGTCATAAACTAGCTGGATTTGGTTCGAAAATTTGAATTTTCGGAATGTTTTATGATTCTCTAATGCAGTGGTTCTCAACCTGGGGGTCGGGACCCCCTTGGGGGTCAAATTATGATTTGCCAGGGGTCACCAAAGCCTAGGCTGTTCCTGAAGCCCTGCATCTTTCTCCCAGCCTTTTTGTGGCCACCCAGCAGGGTTCTTCCTGGAGCCCGCGGCCGCCCACTCAGCCTCTTTGTAGCCGCCCATTCAGCTCACGGCATGGCTGGGGAGCAGAGATTAGAGGTCAGCTGACTGAGGAATATGAAGTGGGAGGAGCTGAAGGACACCCTATCTTCTGATTTCTGCATAGGTGTCACTGCTATGAGACCCCCACAAAGTCGGAGACAGTGAGTGACTCTACATGTGATTATAGTTGGCAATAAAAGTCCCCACTACAGTTCTCAGATCAGCAGATGACCTTGATCAAGAGCACCTAAGTTGGCTGAACAGAATTCTCCCCAGCATTACCACTCATCCCACTCATTCCATTCCCCCACCACCACTAAGGAGTAAGAGAAGGAATTAAAATAGAATGCATGGAAGCTAGAGAGATAAAAGGGAAAGAAAGGAGAACAAAGAGTGGTACTGTACATCCTAAAATGTACCATAAGGGGTTTTATTATTGTACGAGTGGAAGGGACTCGGGAAACGCTTAATGTCCGTGGGTTAAGGGCACAAATTATTTGTCTTGCCTTGGGTGCTGACAACCCATGCTGCAAAAATAATCTTACTGTTAGGGGTCCCCACAACTTGGGAAATGTTATCAAGGGGTCATGACACTAGAAAGGTTGAGAACCACTGCTCTAATGGTTAATGTGGTCATCTGCTGTATACAGCTGTGATTTAAAAAGCATGTGTGTTAAATATGCATGTTATGACATGTGTTATAACATTTTAACTTACAGTATGTTATGAACATTTTAACATATGGCTTTCATATGTATTTAATTACAGCAAACAACATTTTCAGAAAAAAAAAAATATTTCATGGTAAGAAGATATTATTTTTGTACTGAAAAGAAAGGTAAAAAAAACATACTAACATTTGATGCATCTTAGGCCTCGTACACACGATTAAATGTGTCTGTTCAAATCGGTCGGACCGACCGATTTGAACAGATCTGTCTGCTGGGATTTTGGTTTGCTCGCGTGTGCACACGAGCAAACCAAAATCCCCGACAGCAGACATCGCGCTGACGTGTCGGTGACGTGGCGGTGACGTTGACGCCGCCACGTCACCGCACCAGGAAGTAAAACACTTCCGCACATGCGTCAAAACCATTCGGCGCGTGTGCGTACTAACCAGCAGACATGTCGGGCGGACGGGTACCCAGCCGACAGATTTCAAAGCATGCTTTGAAATCTGTCGGGTGGCCAAATCCGTCGGCTCGCCTATACACACAGGCGAATCTGTCTGCTGGGACGGTCGGGCCGACCGTTTCCAGCAGATAGATTTGATCGTGTGTACGCAACCTTAGGGGTTTCATATTAGACATTGAAATTCTTATGCCGCGTACACATGACAGTTTTTCGTGATTTGAAAAATGGCATTTTTTTTAATGTCATTAAAAAACTATCGTGTATGTGCTCCAGAGCATTTTTCGCGCCGTCAAAAATGGCCATTAAAAATTTAGAACATGCTCTAAATTTTCGCGTAGTTTTTAACATTGTTGTTTTTAACGTCGTAATAAATGGTCGGGTGGGCTTTAACAACGTGAAAATAACAGGCATTGTCAGTGATTAGAAATAGACCAGCACTATGTGATTGCAAAGAGGAATCCAAACAGATATAGGTAAAAAGGGTGATTTATTTAAGAAGAGGGGGAAACACCCCACCACCTTCAACAAGCTCAGTGCAAAACAATCAATGACCCACAGTGACAAAAACAACACTAAAGACGATATGTACAGCAAAGGAAAATACCAGAATCATAAACAGGCCAGACCGAGGTCATACAAGGGGGATCAGAAAATGGCTGAAGACGGGGAATAAGCAGGAAGGGAAAGTCCTACTATTAACCCTCTGCCTTCTCAGGGATCCATCTATCCATCACCAATGGCAACCCCAGCTCAAATAATTCAGCATCCTACCAAATATTACTACCCAGTTTCTACTTGTACCTACCCTGCCTTTAATCCACCTGTCCGCTCCAACCCTGCTATTAACCACCTACCTTCCCAAGGACCTATCCGCCCATCGCCAATGACAACCTCAGCTTTCGCCCAGTTAATTCCACACCCTACCAAATATTACTACCCAATTTCTACTAATTGTACCTACCCTGTCTATAATCCACCTGTAACAACTTCACAAGAACCTCCTCCAGTCACCATCCCGTGTCTCTGCCATATTCCAAACCCTCCTCCTACTTAAATCCATCTTCTTCATACCTTCTGGACCTAAGCCTGTACCCTAACCTGTATTCTGATCCTGATTTGGTACCTTGATCCTGTTCTAATCCTGATCCCGCCTGGACTTGTTTGCCCTGCATCCTGATCCCTGATCCCGCCTGGACTTGTCTGCCCTGCTTCCTGATCCCTGTCTCCCCTTAGCCTGTATCCTGCAGCTAGTCCATCCATCCGACCCCTGCTCCGTCCTGTCCCATCTGCTGATATCCCTTGTGTATGACCTCGGCCTGGCTTGACCTATGTGTACGGTATTCCCTTTCTGATTATATATATATATATATATTGTTTGCTATCCTCACTGGTTTTCTTATAATTAAACACCTTTTACATCACTAATCATATTGTCTGGTTTCTCTGTGCAGTCACACGGGTCTGATCTCTCATCCCTCCTGACAGGCATGCTCAGAAGCAAGTTATGAGAACGGAGCGCTCGTTCTGGTAAAACTAGCGTTCGTAATGGAGATAGCACATTCATCACGCTGTAACAGACTGAAAAGCACTAAAAAGCACACAAATTAGCAAAAGCAGCCCCAAGGGTGGCGGCTTCCATTACATTTACAGTGCTGTCGTACGTGTTGTATGTCACCTCGCTTGGCTAGAGCATGTTTTTTTTTACTTTCGTGTGTAGGCAAGGCAGGCTTAACAATAATCGAGTTGAAAAAAACAAACGTTTTTTTCTAGACCATTAAAAATGGTCGTGTGTACGTGGCATTATGCACAAAGTTGCTGCTAATGAAGCTATTTAGAAGTTGCTACTTCAGTCGTTAAAACAAAAACTATATGTTGGAGCATGTTATCATTGTTAGTTGCTTACCTAGTTCATCTTGACAAAAGCTGTCTGGTGGATTGACATACTTCATGGAGCTCACATCTAGTTTCCAGTTGTGCTTTGTACAACGCACAATGCTAAAAGCCAAAAAACAAATAATAACAACCACAATTGACCCCATAACATTAATAAGCTTAAATTCCAAACTGGCATAATATTTATAAAAAGAGGGTATTGGTAGCATGGAGATGAAATTAAGGGGGTCTGGGGCTGTTAGGCTTAGGTTGTTTTTTTTTTTTTATCTCTACAGTTATCCCTTGAATCTTAAATGTATTTTGTTTATTTAATTTTGAGATTTGTCAGTTCTGCAACTTATAACTCTTGGCTTTATAGTCATTTCAAACATTGTTTCCCGTTTTTAGGAATAGATTAGATGTTAAAAAAAATGTAATATTTTGGAATCTGATAAATTAACAGGAGGGAGAGTGAACAGACAGTGGATTTTTTTTTTTTACTTAATGCATTAAGATAAAAAGCCTTTAGAATTTAGAACCACTTTAATGCAGTTTATTCATTTTGAATGGACTGCCAATGTACCTAATTGTAGATAAAGCTGTTCTTGACCCTTTTTTGGGTCAGCGCACTAGCGTGTGGTGTGCTGTAGTGCATGTGTGTTGCTGTGTGTTGAAAATGAATGGCACCAATGCTCATAAGGTGTGAACTGTCCCTAGCACAAGCATAAAGATCATTACTTTAGGCATGTGACTGGCATTTCAAATCGACATGGCTGCAAATAACAATCCTATTTTTTTTTAAATAATGATTATTATCTTAGTTATCTTGGTGTGTAAGCTTAGTGAATTGAGCCTTATGCAATGAAATAACTTATTGTATAGCTTGAACAAAAAAAGCAGCACTATTTTACAGTATTCAGTTCATAATGGGACAAAGTACATGGAATATTTTGTTCCATTTTCCTAGGTGCCCTGTTACACTAGCTGCAATGTCACATGGGGTATGCCCCATGAGTGCACGACCACCAGGTACCCCAACTAGCAAAGAGATGGCTGTTTTGCTAATAAGCACCTATCTTTGTGAAGCACCACCCCCAAAGGAGCTGCTTGGTATCTTGGGTTCTCTTTTCTACATTTTAATTGAATGGAAATCAATGTAAATGTAAACAATTAAAGAGGCACAAGCAAAAATATCTTTTACTTAGCAAATAAAAGGAAATTAACACAAGTGGCGAGAGAAATTAAATGTATTGGCTTGAGTTTGATTAAATAGTGGTTTGAGTACAAATAAACATACAGAAAGTAAATTTATGCACAGCCTGCTAGACAGTATATTCACTATGCCAAAGCAACGTAAATGACAGTTCTGTATCATTACATTGTAATTTATACATAAACCATCCCAATCAGTAGACAGAGAATATAAACATTAACTGTGTTGTGAATAGGGATATTACAACTGCTTATGGTAAACCCAAAGTAAATTACTATGCCCTGTGGGATACCCCTGCGTGGTACCCCTGGATTAATAAAACAGCAAAGGTCTCTAAGTGGCAACTGTCAATGGGCAGTCTTTAGTCCTGAATCTTCACGGTCTCAGTCTCCATGCTTTCCAATGCTCTCTCTCTGTGGTCCCACCGTGGTATGCCTAAGGCAGGGATCCTCAAACTACGGCCCTCCAGCTGTTGTGGAACTACAAGTCCCATGAGGCATTGTAAAACTCTGACATTCACAGACATGACTAGGGCATGATGGGAATTGTAGTTCCTGAACAGCTGGAGGGCCGTAGTTTGAGGACCCATGGCCTAAGGCCTCAGCTCTAGCCACAAGCAGGTCTGACCCTGAGAATGTGTTTGTTTCCCAAAGAAAAAGACCATGCATTTCAACGGGCAGCCTTGGAAGATACTTTTTTCCTCCCCTCCCTGGCCCCAAACCTTTCTGGAGGATATAGTCCATTGGGTAATGTGTTCCTGCAATAGTTCTCCCTGTACATACTTTGATTGTCATCATCCACTGTGACCAGTTTCACAGTCCAATTGGTGCTGCTGGCACTCCTGTTCCCCCTGCTGTTGGGAGTCGGTAGCACATTGAAGTCCAGCTTGTCAGATAACTGGACCACTTTCTGGCCATCATTCTGCATACGCTGGGTAGGAAGTGGTTAAGTACCGTAGTTTGTTGCCATTTCACAAGTGCATGCAATTTTAAAGCCTAACATGTTAGGTATCCAGCCCTCAAAATTTACACTCGCCTGCTCGCATTTTGCGAGTACATTTTGAGGGCTGCCTGGGAGCAGGGGGGCGAGCCAGAAGAGGAGAGTCGCCGCTGCTGTCGCTGCCGCCTGGTTGTTCAAAGTGTGGGGAACATAACAGCTTTCAATTCAATAGCTGTGTTTCCCACCGCGAGCCGTCATATACAGCCCCTCCTCCCCTTGTCCGGGAAACTTTGATAGACAGATCACCCATCCCAGAATTGGATGGGTGATCTGTCTATCAAAGTTTCCTCCATAGCACAGATCCATAGTACAGGGCACTCCCATAATCCAGTGATAATGAATGGGGACACACAGGGCACACTTACCGCCCGCTAACCGGCACTCAGCCCGGCTGTCCTGTCTCTTCTTCCCGCACAGCGATCCGCACATCAGTCTCCCCCTCGCTCTGCCATGAAACAATCTGGTTGCTATGGAAGCTGTGGGCAGGGCAAAGGGGAGGGATTCCCATCTGGTGCATGAGGAGAGCTATGATGTAATCGGTATTGCTGAAACTTGGCTTCAATCCTCACATGACTGGGCTATTAATATTCCTGGCTATGCTCTCTTTCGGAAAGACAGGGTAAAAAGGAAAGGTGGAGGGGTCTGTCTCTATGTGAGAAGTGACCTCAAAGCAAGCGTGAAAGAGGACCTGGTTGATGGAGAGTGTGATGAAGTTGAAGCATTATGGGTGGAACTGCATACAGATGTGCGTAGTTCAAAGCTAATCATTGGAGTTTGTTATAGACCACCCAATGTTAATGAGGAGGTGGAGACTCAGCTCCTTGCACAGATGGAAAGGGCTGCAAGGGCAGGGACGGTGATAATAATGGGGGATTTTAACTACCCAGAAATTGACTGGAATAATGGAATTTCTGGGACAGTTAAAGGACAAAAATTTAAAAACCTATTGCAGGACAATTTTATGGTCCAGTTTATTGAGGCCCCAACTAGGAATGATGCTCTGTTGGACCTGGTAATCTCAAACCATGCAGAGCTCATTACTAATGTTCAGATAAAGGAACACCTGGGTAGCAGTGATCATAACATGATTTCGTTTAATGTAAACTATAAGCAAGAAATACATACAGGAAAGATAAAAACACTTAATTTCAAGAGAGCAAATTTTCAAAGCATGAGGACTGCTCTCCAGGGCTTGGACTGGGAGGGAATATTGGCACCGACGAACACAGAACAGAAATGGGAATTCTTCAAAAAGACTCTTTGGAACCTCACTGCAAAGTATATTCCCATGGGCAATAAGTTTAAAAGGCTACAGATAAAACCTATGTGGCTCACGGTTAAAGTTAAAAAAGCTATAAACAATAAGAAAATAGCTTTTAAAAAATATAAAAATGAAGGAACACTAGTGTCGTTTAAATGTTACAAAGAATATAATAGAATATGTTAAAAGGAAATCAAGGATGCAAAAATTCAAAATGAACGACAGATTGCAAAAGATAGTAGGACAAACCCCAAAAAATTCTTTAAATATATTAATAGTAAAAAGGTCAAGTCTGAGCATGTAGGCCCTTTACAAAATAATCTAGAGTGGGTGACTGAGGACATAGAGAAGGCAAATTTATTAAATGCTTTCTTCAGCTCTGTGTATACAATGGAGAATGGGGGAGCTCATGTCGATATAGGGGGTGGGAGTGACACAGCCCCAAATCCACAATGGCTCAAAAGTGATATGGTCCAGAAATATTTAGACAGAATAAAGGTGGATAAAGCACCTGGACCAGATGGCATCCACCCACGGATCCTAAAAGAATTGAGCTCTGAAATTTCAAAGCCGCTGTATCTAATATTTAGGGACTCATTAATGACAGGAATAGTACCACTGGATTGGCATAAAGCCAATGTGGTGCCCATATTTAAAAAGGGAACAAAGTCTTTACCTAGTAACTATAGACCTGTTAGTTTAACTTCTATAGTTGGAAAGATACTGGAACGTTTAATAAAAGACCACGTGGATGAGTTCTTGCTGGAAACAAACTATTTAAGCAGCAGACAGCATGGATTCATGAAGGACAGAAGTTGTCAGACAAACCTGATTTCCTTTTATGAAGAGGTAAGTAAAACCCTGGACAGAGGCGTGGCAGTGGACGTGGTATACTTGGATTTTGCAAAAGCGTTCGATACAGTTCCCCACACACGGCTCATGTGTAAGGTAAGGTCTACAGGATTAGATATATCAGTTTGTAAATGGATAGAAAACTGGCTGAAAGACAGAATTCAGAGAGTTGTGGTTAATGATTCTTACTCTGAATGGTCCAAGGTTATCAGCGGTGTACCCCAAGGTTCAGTGTTGGGTCCCTTACTTTTCAATATATTTATAAATGATATTGGGTCTGAGATCAAAAGTAACATTTCTGTTTTTGCAGATGACACCAAGCTATGCAGTGGAATAATGTCCTTGCAGGATGTCTCCAATTTACAAGCCGACCTCAATGCTCTGTCTAATTGGGCGACTAAGTGGCAGATGAGGTTTAATGTTGATAAATGTAAAGTTATGCACTTGGGGGCTAAGAATATTCATGCATCATACATGCTAGGGGGAGTACAACTGGGGGGATCTGTAGTGGAGAAGGATCTGGGTGTTTTAGTTGATCATAAGCTCAATAATGGCATGCAATGCCAAGCTGCGGTTTCCAAAGCGAGCAAAGTCCTTTCTTGTATTAAGAGAGGTATGGACTCCAGAGATAGAGATATCATTTTGCCCCTGTACAAATCATTAGTAAGACCTCATCTGGAATATGCAGTCCAGTTTTGGGCACCAGTTCTCAAAAAGGATATCGGAGAACTGGAGAAAGTGCAGAGAAGGGAAACCAAACTGATAAGAGGCATGGAGGAGCTCAGCTATGAGGAAAGATTAGAGGAACTGAATTTATTCACGCTTGAGAAGAGGAGAATAAGGGGGGATATGATCAACATGTACAAATACATAAGAGGTCCATATAGTGAACTTGGTGTTGAGTTATTCACTTTAAGGTCAACACTGAGGACAAGGGGGCACTCTTTACGTCTGGAGGAAAAGAGATTTCACCTCCAAATACGGAAAGGTTTCTTCACAGTAAGAGCTGTGAAAATGTGGAACAGACTCCCTCCAGAGGTGGTTCTGGCCAGCTCAGTAGATTGCTTTAAGAGAGGCCTGGATTCTTTCCTAAATGCACATAATATAACTGAGTACTAAGTTTTGTAGGTAAAGTTGATCCGGGGTAAATCCGATTGCCTTTCGGGGGATCAGGAAGGAATTTTTTCCCCTCCGGTAGCAAATTGGATCATCGCTCTGCTGGGGTTTTTTGCCTTCCTCTGGATCAACTGTGGGTATGGAGTTGGGTGTATGGGAGGATGTACTGTGTTTTACTTTGTTTTATTTTTATTTATTTTTATGGTTGAACTGGATGGACTTGTCTTTTTTCAACCTGACTAACTATGTAACTATGTAACTATGTAACTATCTCTGGGAGAAATATTAGGGCAGAGAAATGCTCTGGGCCCGCCAATCTTTCATGGCTCTGTGGTAGGAAAAGGAAAGCTGGGGCGGAGCTGTGATTGGCTGTCCGGTGTTCTGCACTGACACGCTTTTATTCAGGTGGAGCTGGTGGAATATAATAAACTATTGTGTGACCTCTGTACTCCCCGACCAGGAGATGGACGCACTTAGGGGGGTGAGGGTGATGGACGGGGGGAGGTGATAGAGAGTAAGAGAGGGACAGCTGGAGGGGGAGGGGCATAGAGAGTGAGACGGGACAGCTGGAGGGGGTATAGAGAGTGAGGGGGGCAGCTGGGGGGTATAGAGAGTGAGGGGGGCAGCTGGGGGGTATAGAGAGTGAGGGGGACAGCTGGGGGGTTATAGCGAGTGAAGGGGACAGCTGGAGGGGGTATAGAGAGTGAGGGGGACAGCTGAAGGGGTATAGAGAGTGAGGGGGACAACTGGAGGGTATAGAGAGTGAAGGGGACAGCTGGAGGGTATAGAGAGTGAAGGGGACAGCTGGAGGGTATAGAGAGTGAGGGGGGACAGCTGGAGGGTAAAGGGAGTGAGGGGGGACAGCTGGAGGGTAAAGGGAGTGAGGGGGGACAGCTAAAGGGTATAAAGATTGAGGGGGGACAGCTGGGGGTATAGAGAGTGAGGGGGACAGCTGGGGGTTATAGCGAGTGAAGGGGACAGCTGGAGGGGGTACAGAGAGTGAGGAGGAAGCTGGAGGGGGTATAGATAGTGAGGGGGACATTTGGAGGGGTATAGAGAGTGAAGGGGACAACTGGAGGGTATTGAGAGTGAAGGGGACAGCTGGAGGGTATAGAGAGTGAGGGGGGACAGCTGGAGGGTATAGAGTCCAGCCCTCAAAATTTACACTCGCCTGCTCGCATTTTGCAAGTAAATTTTGAGGGCTGGCGGTGGGGTGGGCTGCCTGGGAGCAGGGGGGGCGAGCAAGGAGAGGAGAGAAGAGTTGCCGCTGCGGTCGCTGCTGCCTGGTTGTTCAAAGCGCGGGGAACATAACTGTGGGGAAATTGTCAATATATGGCCTGTATAATATATACAATATACAGCCCATATATCAATACAATACATTTTACCAATACATACTGTATCATATCATATCAGCTGCATATATCATATATCAGCATATACATAAATACAAAAAAGGTACAGCGCTATAGAAACGTGGTAAACCCAAATTAATTAAAAAAAAAGGAAAAATTATAGGAGGGTTATGGTGAAATGTTAAAAAATATATATATAAATAAATAAATCAATGTTCAAAAAAGGGTTAAGTCCATAACGTGTTAAGTAATGGAGGCAATGAACGAGAGGAATGATGGCAGCCTGAATCTTGTCCAAATCGTTAACCTCTTATATGCTGGTGACTGCTGTTGAGGATCTAACCCCCTGGTTCCATCTGCTGGATTTGAGTCTGATTGAGAGGACTATAAACATCTCTGAGCCTGATTGACCGCTTATCAACGGTCAGTGGATCTGGTAGGCAGACTACATTCATCACACGGGTGTTTCCTTTTGGTGAAAGAGATCCAACTTCATTGCCTCCATTACTTAACACTTTATGGACTTAACCCTTTTTTGAACATTGATTTATTTATATATATATTTTTTTTTTAACATTTCACCATTACCCTCCTATAATTTTTCCTATTTTTTAATTAATTTGGGTTTATCACGTTTCTATAGCGCTGTACCTTTTTTGTATTTATGTGATTTTTGCTTTGGGTATTTTGAGCAACAGGTCCTGTTCGCTCTTGCATTCACATTATTTTACTATATTTATCACTTGTTAGCGCAGTGTTTTTCCTGGGGATCTCCCTAGGGAACCTTTTTTACTATCAGCATATAAAGCTTGTTTCATATACAGCTTTCATATACAGCTTGTTGTGAAATTACTGAAATGGTACCTAAACTGTTAAGAGATGTTTTTCGAAGATGTTATGTAACCACAAGATCTTATCACAATGTTCTTGCAAATGTCATGTGCGACCACACATGTCTGGAAGTGCTGAGTTGTAGAATTAGAAAATGTATAGACACCTGCCAAGGTTTAAGCCACACATCCTGAGACAATTGAGATGATATTTTTGATGACATATGCTAGAGCAGGGGTCTCCAAACTTTTCAAACAAAGAGCCAGTTTATTGTTCTTCAGCCTTTAGGAGGGCCGGATTGTGGCCAGCGGGGTGCAGAAAGAAGAACAGGAAGTGAGGATTTCTCAGAAGAAATAAGGACATTTAAAAGCAAAATCGAAGTGAAGGAGGACTGCACTATAGTAAAGGAAGCTATTTAGGGAAAAAATGATTTCCCTTACAACCCCTTTGAATCAAAGGCTGAACCTCTCCAAACAACATACTGCCCTGATCAACTAGGGAATGAGCCAGATGAATGCATTCTAACAGCTGGTCACTGGTCCACTACTTCAGTAATTGGTCCATTCCTTCAATATCTGGTCCAGAAAAGTATACAACCTCCTCAGGACCTCAGGATGCATCTTGCCACAAACAACAGCAAAGAAAAGATGGATTCCCTGTGCAGCCACTTCTGGTTATGACTGGCCTTGGTGTTATGTATGACCAGAAATGTGTGGACCGCCACAGAGAATACCAGGCACAAGTAATGTAAGATAATGTCATTTATTTGAAAGATAAGTGAATAACACAAAAGTAAACGCACCTCCAATATTGCAAACTGTGTAAACAAACTCAAGAACCAAACAACAGTGACTCACAATAATGTTGCGTACACACGGTCGTTTTTTTGCGATGAAAAAAAACGACGTTTTCTGTGAAGTAAAAAACGACGTTTTTGAAACATCACTTTTCAAAGACAATTTTGCATACACACCAAAGTTTTTTCACAAAAAGCGAGGTTACGTTCACCACTCTTTTCCATTGAAGCTCGCTTCATAACTAGCTTCTGGGCATGCGCGGGTTGAAAAACGTCGTTTTGAACAACGTTTTTGCTACACACGGTGACTTTTTGTGAAACAAAAAACGACGTTTTGAAAAATGACACAAAAGATTCAAGCATGTTGGAATTTTTTTTTGGTCGTTTTTTTTTAAACAAAAAACGACGTTTTGCCCACACACGATCAATTTAAATGACGTTTTAAAAAACGTAGTTTTTTTTCATCGCAAAAAAACGACCGTGTGTACGCGGCATAAGTGTGGAATGCAAAGCGTAATCGTAACAAACCAGGGTTATACATGGGAGATCAAGCAGATAGAGCTGGAAGCAGGGAGAAGGTAACTGGAGATGGAGAGAGCAGACGGGAAGGGATCGGGCTGCAGGGCAGGAGCCCAGGACCAGATGCAGGATCACAGACCAGGGACACACAGAGATCAGAACACCAAGGCAACCAGAGCAGGACAGACAGTATTGAACCACTTAGTAACCGCCCTATAGACGAAATACGTCCATAAGGCGGTTACCTAACTCTAACCAGATGTCCATGGACATCCTCCCGTAGAGTCAGATGCGCACGCCCGAGCGGGCGCGCACAAGCGATCAACGGCGCTCGCCGGGTCCACGGGACCCGCAGCAACAAGGATCGCGGTAAGGAGCCAATGGAAGCGGCTCCTTACCACGTGATCGCGCCGTCCGATGACGGCGCGATCACATGTAAACAAACCAGTGTCATTTGATGACGCCGGTTCCTCCCTCCTCTCTCTGTACTGATCGGTACAGTGTGAGAGGAGAGCGCAGATGGCAACAGCAGTGTGGGATGGATCTGTGACTATTGCAGTCACAGATCCATCCATCCCTGCTCAGCCATCCCTGCAACCCCCTGCAATACTCTGCATACCCCCCTGCGCAATACTCTGCATACCCCCCTGCGCAATACTCTGCATACCCCCCTGCGCAATACTCTGCATACCCCTCTGTGCAATACTCTGCATACCCCCCTGCGCAATACTCTGCATACCCCCTGCGCAATACCCTGCACAATACTCTGCATAACCCCTGCGCAATACTCTGCATACCCCCCGCGCAATTTTCTGCAATACTCTGCATACCCTGCGCAATACTCTGCAATAATCTGTAATACCCCCTGTGCAATACTCTGCAATACCCCAAGCAATACTCTGAACAATACTCTGCAGTACCCCCTGTGCAATACTCTGAACAATACTCTGCAGTACCCCCTGTGCAATACTCTGAACAATACTCTGCAATACCCCCGCACAATACTCTGAACAATACTCTGCAATACCCCCGCACGATACTCTGAACAATACTCTGCAATAACCCCGCACAATACTCTGAACAATACTCTGCAATACCCCTGCACAATACTCTGCAATACCCCCGCGCAATACTCCCTGCGCAATACTCCCTGCACAATACTCTGCGATCGTTTTTTTTTCAGGCTTCCCAGCCTAGAGGTGAGATGTGGGGTCTTATTGACCCCATATCTCACTGTAAAGAGGACCTGTCATGCTATATTCCTATTACAAGGGATGTTTACATTCCTTGTAATAGGAATAAAAGTAATAAAAACATTTATTTTTGGGGAAAAACGTGTCAAACTAAAATAAATAAAGTAAAATGAGCAATAATAAAAAAAAAATGACAGCGCCCCTGTACCCGTGTGCTCGTATACAGATGTGACCGCACACGTAAGTCCCGCCCACATATGAAAACGGTGTTTAAACCACACATGTGAGGTATCGCTGCCAACGTTAGAGTGAGAGCAATCATTTTGGCCCTAGACCTCCTCTCCAGTAAAAACATTTAAAGCGTTGCCTATGGGGATTTTTAAGTAGCGAAGTTTGGCGCCGTTCCACAAGCGTGTGCAATATTGAAGGGTGACATGTTGGGTATCTATTTACTCGACGTAACTTCATCTTTCATATTATGCAAAAACATTGGGCTAACTTTACTGTTTTTTTTTAAAGCACAAAAGTGTTTTATTTCCAAAAAAAAAATGCGTTAGAAAAATTGCTGTGCAAATACCATGCGCGATAAAAAGTTGCAACGACCGCCATTGTATTCTCTAGGGTCTTTGCTAAAAAAGCATATATAATGTTTTGGGGTTCTATGTAATTTTCTAGCAAATAATAGATTATTTTTCCATGTAGGAGAGAAATGTCAGAATTGGTCTGGGTGTTCCAGAACGCCTGATGGTGCTCCCTGCATGTTGGGCCTCTGTATGTGGCCACGCTGTGTAAAAGTCTCACACATGTGGTATCGCCATACTCGGGAGGAATAGCAGAATGTGTTTTGGGGTGTAATTTGTGGTATGCATATGCTGTGTGTGAGAAATAACCCGCTAATATGAATATTGTGTTGAAAAAAATAAATAAATAAAAAAATCTTGATTTTGCAAAGAATTGTGGGGAAAAAATGACAACTTCAAAAAACTCACAATGCCTCTTTCTAAATACCTTGGAATGTCTTCTTTCCCAAAAGGGGTCATTTGGGGGGTATTTGTACTTTTCTGGCATGTTAGGGTCTCAAGAAATGAGAGATGCTGTCAGTACATCAGAGATGTGATCAAATTAATCAATTTTCAGTAATTGGTACCATAGCTTGTAGACCCTATAACTTTCACCCAGACTAAATATCCAATTTTTTTGTTTTGTTACCAAAGATATGTAGCAGTATACATTTTAGGCCAAATTTATGAAGAAAAATTTCTTTTTTGGAAAATGTTATAATAGAAATGAAGAAAAATGCATTTTTTTACCAAATTTTTGTTCTTTTTTCATTTATAGCGAAAAAAATAAAAACCGAAGAGGTGATCAAATACCACCAAAAAAAATCTCTATTTGTGGGAAAAAAAGGACAAAAATTTCATTTGGTTACAGTGTTGTATGACTGAGTTATTGTCATTCAAACTGTGAGAGCACCGAAAGCTGAAAATTGGTCTGGTTATTAAGGGTGTTTAAGTGCCCAGTGGTCAAGTGGTTAAATATACTTCCTGCAATGAGCACCAGGTGATGACTAATGAGCTTCTGGCTGTTGGGAGACACCCCCATGGGTGGACACTGGAACTGCCACCCATGGATCTGGGAGCCACAGTGCCACCAGCAGATGAGTCCTTTCCTGACCTAGCAGCCCCTGATGTCCCTGATTAGGTGGTATTGGGATCTCAAATCTCTGCAATACTGTCTAGGCTGCCTAGCTTTGTGGGTGTTGATTTTATCTTGAAGTTATTTTTTTATATAGGTTTCATGGGCACAATTAACACCCAAGGACTAACTTTAATGGATTTTACAACCTAACTTAGGTATGATTACCTCATGGGGCACGTAGAGAACTTAATGCTGAATGATGAAAGCCTGGCCCACATGTGTGTTTCCCACATCGTTTTCAAAATGCACTGCTTTTGTGATATGTTGGCAGTGCCAATACATTGTAAATGGCACCCCAAATGCAGATTACAAACACAGTGCATTTGCGGGCACCAGATTGCATAGTACCGCCATGCAGCACATCTTTCAGGAGTAGTGCATGCACTACTTTTTGTGCGATTTAGTATGATTTCAGCCCATTCAAATGAATGAGCTGAAAATTGTACTGCAGGGGAATACACAGGGAGCACACAAGAATACGCACTGCTTTTCTGAAAGTTTTTCCTTCTGAACAAACACAAATAAGCCTTGGTTCACATTGACTGCGGTAATGAAATTCTGCGAGTTCTGCAAGAACTCGCACGATTTCATTCCCACCTATCAGTCACGACTTTGGGGGCAATTTCAGAGACATCTGTGTGGGTTTCTGCACAGATGTCAATGGAAATCACACCCCGAAATTGCCAAAAGTAGTACAGAAACTACTTTTGGGAATCGGTGCGGCCCTGCAAATGTGGGGTCGAGCCGATTTGGCAGTCAAATTGCATGCCAATTCGCATCAATCTGAACCAGCAATAAAATAACAGCTATTTCTTGGTAAAACAGTCACATCATGAAAACTAGTTGCGTAAAATAACTTGAATGGTAGAAAATGTACCTGCTATCTAGGTCCTCAATATCCTTTATGAAGGTTCCTCCTTGGTGTTTACATAGGTTCTTACAAGCTCGTAACTCATCCTCATTTTTAAAAATAAGGAAATTTGTACCGTTTTCCTTATTCCTCAAGAAATTGATCCCTTCTTTTAAACTTTCTACATCTGAGGCTGTGATATGTAGCAGAGTGTTTGCTGATTGTTCCATGCTAGAAAAAATATAAGTTATAGATTAGATGCAGTGCTTTTTTCTTTTTTTTGTTGCATTAAAACTTAAGCCCCATACACACTATCAGTTTTCCTGACGGTTTTCTCTTCAGGTTTACCAAAACCATGTAGTACAAGGGCCTGCCTGATTGCATACAAATTGAAACTCTTGAGGTTTGACCTTATATTAGATAGTTTTGGTAAACCTGAAGAGAAAACCATCAGGAAAACTGATAGTGTGTATGGGGCTTTATAGTTAAAATAGATGATCTCATGTTGTATGCTGTAACAAGAAAGGTATGAAAAACCATAGAATTATTGTGACCTGCTGTACTATACCAAAGCATAACAAGATACACGCTGCTATTAGTGGCGTCACTTTAATTGGTGTTACCTGGTGCGGTAAAACATGGTGTCACCCCATATACAACACTGCATATATTGGCAATAGTAATGCTGTTATGCCGATCTCTGAATTGGATATGTCCCTTGGGAGAGCAGACAATGGCATCATTGGTATTGATGATTTGATTTGGATTTTGGAACTGACTTGCTGACACTTTGAGGGTTATTTACGAAAGGCAAATCCACTTTGCACTACAATTGCAAACTACAATTGCACTGAAAGTGCACTTGGAAGTGTAGTCATTGTAAGTCTGGGGCCGCGTACACACGATCGAACATGTCCGCTGAAACTGGTCCGTAGACCAGTTTCAGCAGACATGTTCGATCGTGTGTACGGCCTATCGGACCATTTTCCAGCGGACAAAGTTTTAAAACATGCTTAGAAACCTGTCCACTGGAAACTTGTCCGTCGGACATGTTCGATGGTTAGTACACAAAATCATCGGTAGATATGTGCATTCCCGTTCGTACGAATGTTATTTTCGTACGAAAATGTTCATTTTCGTACCCGCGGGATAATGTGTACATACGAAAACGGTAAAGCACCAAAATACGAAAACGACGGGATAACGGATGAGCCGCATAACGAACGACTGCAAATACGAACGAACGATCCGACGGGAAAAATCGACAAAACGAAAATGGCAAAATAACGAAAATTAAATCTGTATCAAGAGGTTTGCATTGTGTATTTTGTTCGAATCTGTTTTGTGTTCGTTTTCAGTTGTATGTTCATTGTTCAATGACATCTATAACAAAAGAATTTCATTATGTATATTGAATGAATTCCTTTTTCTTTTTTCTGTGTATTCAAAATACTGAAGGCAAATCTTTTGTTATAGGTGTCATATCAACATACGAAAATAACAAAAGAAACGGGTTCAAATGCAAATCTTTTGGTTATGGTTTTTTTAATGGCCAGAGAGTTAGGCTGGCCATACATGATACAATTTTCTGTGCAATTTTCTTTAGATTTACCTTCAACTATGTAGTGCAAGGGCCTGCCTGATTGCATACAATTGAAAGTGTTGTTTAGTTTGACCTCATATATGGTTTTTGGTAAATCTAAAAGAAAATTGTACAAGAAAATTGAACATGTATGGCCAGCCTCAGTGACTGAAAGCAGCTTCTCTTTTGTGCAGAGTAGTGATTACACTTGTACAGTAAAGACAAATAAACTTTTCTGTGGATTTTCATCTGAAGGGAGATCAGTTGGCCAGACTTCTGAACCCAAAAATGGTTTTCTGATGCAGTTTAAAAACGAACAAATTTTCTGAGAACGATCGGAAAACGATTTGCACTTGAACACGTTTCTTTTGTTATTTTCGTATGTTGATATGACACCTATAACAGAAAAAGGAATTCATTCAATATACATAATGAAATTCTTTTGTTATAGATGTCATTGAACAATGAACATACAACTGACACTAACAAAAGAAAAGCATTCAAGATACACAGAATGCAAATTGACGAAAATTCACGATAATTATTGTCTAACAAGAAACGAACATGAATTAATTGAATCATCCCGCATGTACGAAAATAAAACGGTAACGGAAATACGAAACGATCGGAATACGAAAAAATCACGTCGTACGACAAATGAACGGGAACAAACGGGAAAACGGGCGTCTTACGAAAAACGAACGGAAACGAACAGACGGGACCATACGAAACGGAACAAAAAAAAACGAAAAAAAATTCTGTGCACATGTCTAATTTCATCGGACCAAAATCCTGCGTATGCTCAGAATCAAGTCGACGCATGCTTGGAAGCATTGAACTTCGTTTTTTCATCACGTCGTTGTGTTCTACGTCACCGCGTTCTGGTCCGATGGTGTGTACGCACATCAGACCAACAGACCACTTCAGCCTGGTCCGATGAAAATGGTCTGTTGGACATGTTTCATTGGACATGTCTGATCGTGTGTACGCGGCCTTAGGGGTAGATCTGAAATTAGGGGAAGCTCTGCTGATTTTATTATCCAATCATGTGCTAGCTCAAGTGCTGTTTTTTATTATTCTTGCACGTCCCACTCAGATCTACAGGGACTGCACTTCCAAGTGCACTTTCAGTGCAATTTTAAGTGCACTTTGCACTGGTAGTGCAAAGTGGATTTGCCTTAAGTAAATAACCTCCTGTGTGTTGCTTGCTGTACAGGATGAAAGACAGCTGGGGATGCGGGCACAAGGACAGCTGGGGACATGGGCACGAGGACAGCTGGGGACATGGGCACGAGGACAGCTGGGGACATAGGCACGAGGACAGCTAAGGACATGGGCACGAGGACAGCTGGAGGCAGGCACAAGGACTGTGGGGGATGTGAAGGAGGCGGGCATGAGGACAGCTGGGTGAGGTGGGCATAAGGACAGCGGAGGAGGCATGCATCATGTCTTTGGATGTAGCTGCTGCCCCAGTGAGTCCGCTCTCTGATACTGTTTTAGTCACATGCACGCACGCCCTAGGCAAGACTAATGACAAATTGCCCCCCCCAAACGGGATGGGCGTTGTTAGTCTTGCCTAGGGCGCAATAGTCAAGCACCAGTCTTAGGTGTGTGGGTCACTGGGCGGTGGACAATTTTAGGACAGCCAAGCTACTATACTTGGACTGTATAGCAGCAACCCCCCCCCCCCCCCCTAAATACCTAAATGATATACTATAGCTGTGTCCAACACCCTGTCATCACAGGAGCACAGGGCGTCACACACAAACCTAAAATATCCCTCCCTGTAACTGGGCGGCCATGCTAGCACCTCACCTCACAACAACTCACCAGCTCAGTCGGCAAAGGACACCCGGCTCTGACATTGATTGCAATACGCTACTCCCGCTCGTTACAGTGAAAGCTTAGGGTGGGGGGTGGGCTCAGCCTCAGTGGTACACCAGGGCAGCAGCTGGGAGTCCAGGGAGTGTCTGCATGCAGTGCAGCGAGTGAGCGGCAGCTGGGCCACTCATAGGGGAGAATAGTGACAGGGCCAGGATGAGCAGCGTAGAGGAAGAGGGGAAAAAACACGCACACAGGCCAGGCTAGCACGACCGTGGTGCTAGAGGTGTCCATGCTGAAAATAAAACTGTTAAAGGGAACCATGGCTTTCACTGTCCTCAGAATGGTGTCACCCGTCTGGTGCGGACCGCACTCCCTGAACCCCCCTAGCAACGCCTCTGGCTGCTATCAGTTACATGAGCTAAAGCTCTGCATTGTAAATCCAAATATCTCAACCTGGCCACACGCTCAATCAGGGTTGCCACCTATCCAGGATTCATCCGGACAGTTCGGGTTTTGAATCATGTGTCCACGTTTCAGTCCTCATGAAGCCCAGACACAATTGTCAGACAGAAATGTGGCTCAGAACAGGGCCTGGTAGGAGGGTGGGGGCACTATGCACACCACATTACTGTTTTCTGTCTATTTAAACTGCCTGATTCATTTCTCTCATGACTTTGCTTGGTCAATATATCTGAAGATTCTCTGCTGTGTTCCTGTTAAAGACTTGCCTGGCTGTTGTACCTTCTGGTTCCTGATCCTGTTTGCTTTCTCTGACTACACTGATCTCTGGCTTCCTGATTTACTGGCTTGTACTGACTACCCACTTTGATTACCAAACCCTGGCTATGTTTTGACTATGTTTACTATTTGTACCATTTTTACCAGTAAAATTAAAAGGCCTTTACTGCATTTTCTGTCTCTGTCTGATTCATGGTTCCTGACACTTCTTCACATAAGGCTTTCTCACTGTGGTGCAAAACGTTGCTATTTCCAACCAAAGTCTGTCAAAGAGACACCAGAATTCATCCAAAACAATTCTAATCTTGTTCTGAGTGCATTAAAATGTGGCCTCATTATACAGACTGGCTTCCTGAGCCATTGTTTACTAAATAAAGAAAGCTTGCAGGGTAAATCAATTTAGATGTCATTTTTTTTTTGTCAGATTGTCTGCAGCAAGTTCTATACATGGACTATTGTTAACCATTTCAGCCCTTTAATTTTTTGCAATACAACACTGTGTTGCTTTTACTGACAGTTGTGCAGTTGTGCGGTACTGTACCCAAATAAACCCACACAAATAGAGCATTATTTTTGTGGTATTTTGTCACCTCTGGTGTTTTTATTTTTTGCGCTATAAACCCCAAAAATACCCACAATTGTGAAAAAAATAAAAAATATTCTCAGCATTCTTTCCTAGGTAAAAAATTAAGAAGTATGGCCAGGGGTGGACTGACAACTCATGGGGCCCCTGGGCAATAGAAGATTATGGGGCCCCCGGGCTTACAGGTGGCCACCACGCCAGGAGGCATTGCATAGGCAGGGCAGCTAAAATCTCAGGATTTTAACATCAAAAGCATGTCGGTTTTGGACATATCAGGGACAGATGTGAAAAAAACACAGATTTTTACATACTGTCCCTGGTTTTATTGAGCCTGGCAACCTTGATGGTGCCCCCTAGTAGCATGGGGCCCTCAGGCAGTGCCCGAGAGTCCCAATGGTCAGTCCACCCCTGAGTATGGCTTGTTTTCCACTAGAAAAGGTGTTTAGAGTTAAAATAAAGTCGATGGGAGTGAATATGTATGTTTTAAATTCCTTCCTAGACTTGTGCTTTCAGCTGAAGATTACAACCTGCCAATGAGCAGAGTTATTAAAATTGCACAGAGCAATGATATTTATTTTGCAAAGTCGCCATGTGCCATACCAGACTCCAACTGGTAAGCTTCTAAAAGAGGAATAGATTGAAAAATGAGGTGGAAAGACAAATACTTTGTTAAAGTTAACAGTACCTAGCAGGAAAAAGAGATTCCAGTTTTGGGAGCCCATGCAGAACCTCTGCTTGGATCTGGCAACTCTCATGCCCCGTACCCCAATGGGATAACTGCGAGGAGAGCATTTGGCCAGGAATCCCGGCTGTGTGTATGCTCCCTCACAGTTTTTCCAATGGGAAAACTGCCAAACCCGTCGCCCCAAAAAAAGAGAATCAGCTCTCCTTTTTTCCCCCGGGATTCCCAACTGAATTTTTCCCTGTCAGAAAACCCGGCCATGTGTAGCAGAAAACTGTAATTTTTGGCCATTTTCCGGTGGGGAAAAACTCAGATGGAGCATAAACACAGCCGGTTATCAGTTATATATTTGGTCCTGTTTTCAGAGACTTACAAAACTTTTAGGCTAGCTTACAGGTAGAGGGGGCAGCAATCGGAGGAAGAGAATAATTGCACAATTCTACACTTCTGTACATTTTGTATGTACTGAATGCTTTATTACTGAGATTATTACTTTACCACTTTATTACTTTATTACTTACTAACTAGGTTGTCAGTATGGTTCCTATTGTATCCTCAGACACATTTTTGTTGTGTCAGGGTGGTACAAAAAAGTCTCTGTGGACATTTTTATTTGGTTATAATTCAGTATGAGTGAACTGATCAAAGTACTATTCACAGAAGGGTCAACTAAACCTAGCAGGAAGTCCACAAACCCTGAATATATTGCCGAATCCTTTTGAAGTGTACAGTTGCACAGTGGTTAGCATTTTGCTATGCAGCGCTGGGTTCCTCTGTTTAACAACTTAATGGGCACTTAAACCCCCCTCCTGCCCAGACCAATTTTCAGCTTTCAGCACTGTCAAGCCCCGTACACACGGCCGAGGTTCTCGGCAGAAACCAGCGAGAACCTCGCTGGGAGCCGCATTCTGCCGAGAACCTCGGCCGTGTGTACGCTCTCGTCGAGCCCCGCCCATCGGGAAACCCGTCGGGATGAATGGCTGGTTGCCTTTCCCAACGGGCGGGTCTCCGATTCTGACGGCCGGCAGAGAACCTCGACGGGCGGAACGATGTGTTCTGCCCGTCGAGGTTCTCTGCCGTGTGTACGGGGCCTCACACTTTGACAATTGCGCGGTTATGTTACACTGTACCCTTTTTACACAAATAGGGGAATTTCGTTTGGTGGTATTTAATCACCTCTGGGTTTTTTATTTTTTGTTAAAAAAAATAAAATGAAAAAATACAGAAAATTTAGAAATAAAATACAAAACTGTTTTATATCTTGTTATAAAATTTTGCAAACAGGTACGGTTTCTCCTTTATTGATGTACGCTGATGAGGCTGCACTAATAGGCACCGATATGCTGAACTAATGGGCACTGATATGCTGCATTGATGGGCACTGATAAGGTGGCACTGGTGGGCACTGAGAGGTGGCACTGTTGGGCACTGAGAGGTGGCACTGATGTGTGGCACTGATGGGCACTCATGGGCGGCACTGAAGGGCATTTATAGGTGGCACTGAAAGACACTAATAGGTTGCACTGATAGGTGGCACTGATAACTTACACTGATGGGCGCTGATAGGTGGCAGTGATAGGCACTGATGGGTGGCAGTGATGGACAGTGATGGGCACTGGTAGGTGACACTGATTGGCAGCACTGCTAGGTGGCACTGATGAGGCATTGATTGGCACTACTGGTGGGCACTGATAGGTGGCACTCCTGGGTATTAATAGTTGGCACTGATTGGCACAGATGAGGCGGCTGTGCCTCTTCCTCTTCGGGACCGATGTCCCTTACACAGAAGCAGGTGATCAGCTTTTTTTCTCCTCATGCTGTGAGCGTATTGATAAAAAAAAAAAGATTACCGGGCTTCTGTTTACATCACGTGATGACAGCTGACACATGGTAAGGAGTCGGGATCGATCTCCAATCTGTGATCACCAGAGTCTCATTGACTCAGTGATCACAGCGCGCGCGGGTGCGCTCTCTGCAGGGTGTTCGTGGGGAGCGTGAAAAGGGGAGGGCATCTATTGACGGCCTCCCGGCAATGTAGGTCCACGCTGTAGCCGTCATTCGGCTATAGCGTGGATGGGAGCAGATTAAATCCCAGTCAGGACACTATCTGTGCTTGCATGAATTTACTTCTGCACTCCAGAGATATACTTATAGGATAATTGGCTTCCAACTAAATTTGTCCTAACATGTGTTCATATTGGGAAGCCAGTCCTCAGGGAGATTTACCAAGCTCCTGCCAGGGAGAAGCACTGCAGAAGCAGGAATCGACAGGCTGCACAAAGAACACTACTGCTATCAGAGGGAGCCTGCTCACCCTGAACAGATCCTCTTTCTACTGTCCTCAGAAATGTGCCCAAGCACCTTCTCGCAAGGATCTGTTTCAGACCAGCAAGCTCCCTCTCTCATAGCAGCAATGTTTTCTGCGCATCCCTGCGATCCCATCTTCTGCAGTACTTCTCCCTGGCTGGAGCTCAGTGAAGCTCTACAGATCCAACATCCAATGGCATATCAGAGTGACTTACCTGCTTCTCTGGGATATACAATGCTCTGCCCCTTGAGCTGTTTGTAAGTGCAATACTTATTTTATATTAAATAAACACCAATTGTTTTTAACGTATGTAGCACTTACCCCCGAAGGAGCTGTTGGTTTGTTTTGGGCGGCATGTTACCTCTATTTCCTCGCCGTCTAGGGCAGTGTTTCTCAACCTATTTTCAGTCGGGGCACCCTTGAAAAAATGTTTCAGTCTTGAGGCACCCCTGTCCATGACTTGGTTCACGTCGCTGTGTGTTGCGGGTGGGGTGCCATTAATTCTTAATGGTGCCCCATCAATTGGCAAACATGGGTTGCTTTTGTTGTGGCACAATAAATAAAAAAAGGGTCGGGGACTTCGTTTCCCGCATTACTGTGGGTAGGGAAATGAATGGGCTGCCCTACACGCAGCACGCATCCACACAGAACCAAGAGCTTGTTCACATGTCAGGCTGGAGGGGCAGTAAAACCACATGGTTGAGCTGTTTTTACCACCCCCAACTTTTGCCCCTTTAGCTGCAGAGGCAACAGCTGGGGGTGTAAACATGCTGTGGCTGCAGCTGGAGGTATACCCAGGGTGAATGGGGCTTAAAACAGGTGGTGAGGAGGCAAGATATGCCTCTTTATTGGCTGACAAATGCCCCTGAAAAGCGATATGAACACAAATTGCTTTTCAGATGAGCAGCAGTCCTTGCTGCTATCTCGAACAAGCCCTACAAAAGTAATTGTGATTGTACAGGAATAGGGGGGCCAGGCTTAAAAGTAACATACATACAGACAGATGCGCATGGACACAAACAGGCACACGTATAAACACACCCAGTGTGTGTCTTTGTACGTGTGTTTGTGTGCATGCGCATCTGTCTGTATGTATGTTACTTTTAATCTTGACCCCCCCCCTATTCCTGTACCATCAGAACTACGTTTGTCACACACACACTAACAAGACATGTGTACACATGCACACATACACTGAAAGAAGAACTGTCAGAGCTGCACAACAACCAATCAGATCCAGAGTGCTGTAGCCATGAATGGAGAATGTGGGGTGTCAGTGACTGTGACAGCTGGTTATTCATAGCAGAGCTCCCCCCCCCCTCACCACCTTACCCTTGGCCTCACAGTCAGCGCAGTACTTGTTGTCCTTCTTCCTCAGCATACGAGACAGGATGGCCTGGTGCTGCTCATTCAGCTTCAGGGCCTTCTCCCTCTCTGAGCGGGTGGCCATGTCTGCGGGCAGGGGAGCAGTGTCGGTCACGGTGGCTCTACCCTTTCTTCTCCCCCCTCAGGGAAAAGCGCGCCAGGCAGAGTTCAGGACGGTACCCGCGGCTCTCACGCCACAGAAGCAGTGCGTGCGTCCGACCCTCCCATAGCAACCGATGACATATTCGGTTGGCATGACGCGGTCGGGAGGCCCGCACAGCCAGCACAGCTTCCCGAGTGCCGGGAAGTGAGTTTTACACAGTGGACCGACACCGCTGTAAAGACAAATGATAACGAAAAGTGCCCAGCAGTAGTGTTACATCAGATAGCAGCCATAGCTGCCAATATTTGGGGTCATTTTGCCGCGCCACACCTGGGGACTCTTCGCGGCACACTGGTTGAGAAACGTTGGTCTAGGGTATCAGATGAGAGTTGAGAAAAAGTTAAATGTCCACAATTTAGACTTCTTTTCTTTGCTTTATTTGCCCAACTTGATAAAAGAATAAAAATAGTAGTTGAAGAGGTGTAAGGGTAATAGGTTCAGGTGTAGAACTTTTGTTCAGAAACACTCCTGCTTCCAGCAATGCAGCTCTCGTCGCCACTCTAGCCAGAGTGGGTACTGCACACCTGGATAGGCCTCTCTCACTAACATAGCAGCCAGGATGTCACACGAAATCTTGGTAAAGTCTCTACCACAGACCTTCCCAAAGATGGAGGTATATTCGGTCCAGAATCCTCTCAGCACAGGATTAAGCACCCGGATCTCTCCTGAATAACTTCTTGTGAACTTAAAACTGACGGGCGACCATCATTCAGCCTTTCGGTAATGGTGCGTCCTTCGATGAAGCTCAAGGCCTCTCCTGAGATACCAGCCTCTTGCTCGGTGCTCTCCAAGGCAGGTTCTTCATTGAGTGGCTTCCTCCCTCAGGACGGACAGCTCAGGACCACTCTACAAGCGTAGACCCAGTCTGACTACTGGGCCAGAACTAGCAGGAAAAGGGGAAATGTGTTCTTATTTTTCCCGCTGGTTTTTCTGTTGGGAAAACTGCCATGGAGCATACACATGGCCAGGTTTCCTGGCCAAAAGCTGTCATGGCAGTTTTCCCGACGGGAAAACTGGTCGTGTGTATGAGGCAAAAAAAAAATGGAAAAGAACAAGTATTTTTCTTTCACCACATACAGCTTATTTGTATAGCAGGAAAAAATGCTTCAACTTGATTGTCTATAACTAAACATTCCTTCCTTGCTTGAGACTAGGAATACACAATGCCATTAAAATCAAGTACACATTTCTACAGTCACAATAGCTTAGTCTGGAGTGTGCCTGTCTTTACCAAAAACAAAGCAGATACACAGGGATTTTAGACTTATTTTTATGTTATTTATTAAGCTTACAGGTGTGTTATGTTGAAACTAATATTGTCAGCTTCTCTGTTTTAATTTTAATTAACCTTTTATAATTCTATGTAAAAAATAAGTATATTTAAAAAAAAAATGCAATCCCTGATAAATGGAATATTATATATTTGTAGTTATAACAATCTAAAAACTCACATTATGCTGATTATGCAGTGTGAGAGAAATGTATTTAATTTATAGTTGTGTCTGTGTGTTTTGTTATAAGTACTGTGTAAATGAATAAAAACCTATATTTAAGGAAACTCTTCCAATTTCTTACACAAAGAAACACATATTTTTGTACTTTGGATTCAATTGGAAAAATTGGTGAATCCTGGGTGAAAAATAGGTATTAATGAAAAATTTGTCTAGTTTAATTTTTGTTTCTTTCAGTTTAACGTATCATTCGTTATGACTGGCATTCGTTATGAAGGGATAATTTGTAACTTTGGATGCATTCCTATTTGTTCCATTCGTTTAGATGCGGCATTCGTTATGAAGGGATAATTCGTAACTTTGGATGCATTCCTATTTGTTCCATTCGTTTAGATGCGGCATTCGTTATGAAGGGATAATTCGTAACTTTGGATGCATTCGTATTTGTTATGCTCACTGATAGTTACTCTAGTCAAATTTGAAAGGAAATTCCAATAAAAAAATTAAATCTAATCTATGCCAAATTAGCTGCTATGACGCAGAGACCTGAATAGAATAATTGCCAACTTCAGCTATTTTACCTATAATTTAATAGTTTATAATAATTAATAATAAATAATAAAAACTATAATAGGAGTTAAAAATGTCATTATAATAGAAAATATGAAAAACAAAATTGTCCAAATGTAATCGATTTGTTAAACTTGTAGGTTGAATAATTTTTTGTTCTTTCGGATTATTGTATTTTTGTATTTTTGTTCTGTCAGGTTTTTGTTCTTTCGGACAATTAATTTTCGTATGCATTCGTCAAAAGAGTCTTTCGTTCATTCGGATGCTTCCAAATAAACAAATATGCCGAATTTCGTTCAAAAACTAATTTGTAATTAAACGAATTGCACATGTCTAATAAAAAACAGACCATTTAAAAGTCATAATTCCATTATATAAAAGAAGATTGTGTAGCGCTGGTACAGCGATACACAATTTTTATCCACTGTATTTCTTTGCTTATTGTTTTCTATTAGCCGTGTTTAGCAGCTTACTGTATACCATCTTAAGCAGCGCGATATTCACCCAACCTATCCACCTCTCATTATATAAAAGAACACATACCAAGACATGCTCTCGAAAACCTAACTGAAAAATAAATCCCACATATCTCACATACACACAATGCATATGTGTACAAGGGGGTGGGTGGGAAGGGAAACTGCCCTGAGCAGTGTCTTAATTTGAGGAGAGGGGGGCGCACTGGGCGCTTTGGTAACTGCTCCTGCCGCACTGACAGGAGTGACCAGGGCCGCCATCAGGGGGGTACAGGCAGTACACCGCATGGGCCTCCTGTTCTCTGCTCCAGGAGGCCCATGCCTGAAGCTGTGTAAGGGGCCCCATAATTCCTGATGGCGGCCCTGGGAGTGAATGTGTATTCACTGCATAGCTATTGATTACCGGACTCTTCCGCTCATCCAACTCTGCCTTATCTCTGCTATTTCCTGCTGATAATAATCACTCTCTCCTCCAGCAAGCCACACGCCCGCCCTCAACTTGCTCTGCTTCCCAGGTCACTTCACCTCAGAGTGGATATGCCATTCACATCACTCCTGACAATCCATGGGGGACCTTACTTCCAGGGACATCCATCTCCTGATGGTTTTTCCATCAAATATCTTGGGTTTTGCACCTCAGTTCCCAGGGCTAGTGAATTGTTTGGCCGGCCTGTAGCTCTCATCGCTCTATTTCAGACTTATAGCTATATTGTAAGTATGGGTGGATATTTTCCATACTTTTATTTTTCCTGCTCCTGCCCTCTTACAATGAGACAGATTATTAATGTGTACAACTTATCAATTATAGATATATATCAAGCATCTGCTCCTGATAAGTGGAGGTCATCCACGAAACACGTCAAGCTATGTTGATGCCACTATCATGTTTGCAGTCAGGATCATTCCATTCATTTTATTCTGTTTTATTGCAATATGTTGTAACAATCATGCATATTTATATATGTAATGTGTGATACATTATTATTATTATTATGGATTATTATGCTATCTTATTAGGATTTTTGGAATACATTTTTATTCTATTATACTCTTTATGTTCATTGTATTGAAATTTAGTAATTACAGTTATATAACGAACCGGTCCAACACAATTTGCATCATGGTCACCCCCCTCAAATGGGATGTAGGCATTGTACCTGCGAGTCGTATGCCTCATATAAAGTCCCAAATCTCCCCTTTCCCCTAACTTCACCAGTCACCTTCTTCCCTGTTAAGCCCCATACACACGGTAGGACAAACGGTTTTGAACGAACTTTAAAATGAGCACATTTTCAAAAAAATCCTATGATGTGTATGCTCCATCGGACAAACTTTTTGGGTTTTCAGCAGACAAAAGTTCACTCTGCAAATTGACAAATTTTTCGGCAACATAAGTCCTACTGTGCAAAGTCCTATCGTGTGTACAGAAATCCATCAGACTTTTTTCCGAAGTACAAACACGCATGCCCAGAACCAATGTTAAAATCAACCAGCAATAGCAGAAATTTACCAAAGGGTGGCAGTAAAGAGCAGAAAGGAGCAGAAAAAACATGTGATGTTGGGAAAGTTTTGGGAAAGTTTGCAGAAAAGTCCTGCCATGTGTATGCTATGGGTGTGCCTGGCCAACTTCCTTCAAACAAAAATTCACGGAAAAGTTTAAAGTCCGATCGTGTGTATGAGGCTTTACTCTCACTATGGTCCGGCTCATCTCCACTCCACCCTGTCTACACCACTATCTACCTTCTCCTTCTCTTATCTGCTGTCCCCTCCATAAATCTTCACTACACAAATAGTGCAGCCTCCTATCTAAGTTCAGCATTGCACACACAGATCTTACACCCTTTCCAATCCAGTTTGCTTTTAGCTCTCGTAATTGTCCTGTCCTCACCATGCAGCCTAGCACATTCTCTGCACTCTGTCACTTTGCTATTCTTTAGTACTTTATACTTTTTACCACCCCAACCTCCTCACCGATTTCTCTCTTTTCTTATCTCTTAGCCCTCTTCTTCACATTGGAGCGATTTGTCATGTATTTTGACACATCCCATTGCCGGCAATGGCAGTGTTCAAATCAATGCAATGCTGATTTATAAAAGTAGTACATGCACTGCTTTTGCGTTTTTAGGGTGTGATTTCAATAGACCTATGTACATGAAGCCACACAGATGTCTTCAAAGTCGCACTGAGATGCGGCTTTGAAATTATGCAATTTCAGATAAAGTCACATAATTTTAAAGCCACAGTCAATGTGAATGTGGGCTAATAACAGGTTCACACTGGTGTGCTGTGGTTTGGCCACAGAGTGATTGTATGTGCAGTTTACCCACAGTTTAAGGTGCGCTCCCATTAAATTCTATTAGACTGTTTTCATGAAAGCAAATCACAGTCTTGCATGCTGCATTTTTGATGTGCAATCAGAAAATACATAGTCCAATAGAATTAATCAGGAACACACCTAAAACTGCAGGTAAATCACACTAAAGCCCCATACACACTATTATATTTTCTGCAGATTTTTGTCTTCAGATTACCAAAACCATATAATATGAGGTCAAATCTTAAGAGTTTTCAATTTGTATGCAATCAGGCAGGCCCTTGTACTACATGGTTTTGGTAAATCTGAAGTGTGTATGGGGACATACAATCGCACTGTGGACAAACCACAACGCACCAGCGTGAACCTGCATGCTAAAAGGCTAGGTTCACACGCTTGCATATCAGGATCATGCATAAAATTGTGGTTTTCTTAATGAAACATAGAAGCGCACTGTCCTTTAGTAAAACACCAGTGCCATTGATAGTTGAAGGCACCCGCACACTTTTCACACATACCAAACCACATGGTGCTGCAGCGTCATGTGGTTTGGTGCAGGACATTTTTAGAAAAGGGTCATGGACTTTTCTTCCACATTGACACCACCGACCACTACCCAATATGTGTGCACCCATTACTCTTGGGTTTCTGCAGTGCAGTGCAACACCATTATAGTGTATGTCACAAACATTACAGACCTTACACCACTATTAGGGTCATTTCATAAGGCAGTCCACGCAAAGGACTCTGCTTTGCTCAGCAGGGGATCAATCCGCTAAGCAGGCGGTTGACAGGTCTGTCTCCGTTCACAAAACAGTCGCATACAGTTATATGCATGTGCAGCATAAAAAAGTCTCCCTCCCTCAAAATCTATTTTAAGTTAATAAAGAAAAAAAATGTTTTACAGTTCTTATGTAATGTAAAATATTTTAAATATGTATTTTCCAAATAAGTGAGAATCATGTTTTTTTTGTGTGATATGGGAAAAAGAAAACATTTTCTTTGATGTGGATTTGAGATTTTATATCAGCTTTTTAACACATTTAATTTTTAATGGCCTTTTGTGAGACATTTCTGAGAATGAACCATTTACAATATTGTATTAATCATTCATTATAAGCCAATCCATGTTCTTGGTAAAAATATTCAATGTGGCACGTATGTCACGTATGTCGCATGTATGCAAGTATTTCAGCTCTTGCTGTTCTCTATGGGGAACTGTTTATCACACTACTCCATTTAATGCGGATACGTAATTTGTAGACTAAGGGTCACTAGTTAACTTTTCAGTTTTGTGCCAGCATTAGGGACTAAGAACTAGAATTCAGGTTAAAGGATCTATAAAGCCAAGAGTATGGATAGGTTGAAACCTTGACAGATTTTCCTCTCTAAGACAGTTTAAGGCAGTTGTTATAGGACCAAGGTACTCTTTGGAAGATTTCCCGTCAACTCAACATAAAGATTATGGGCCAGATTCACAGAGCGATTACGCCGGCGTAACAGGAGATGCGCGGCGTAAGTCTAAATTTGCACATGCGTTTCGATTGGCCGCATTCCCCAAAACGAGATACGCAAGAAATCTACTTTTTTTCGTCCAGCGAAATTTCGATAGACAGGCGCATTCGTCCACGTAAAAATGCGCTAGACACACCATTGATTTGCTATTCAAATATGCTAATGAGGGAGTTATGGGGATCCACAAAAGAACGTTGGTGCAGCGCAGGCTACGCGCTGTGCGCAACAGCTGCACGGCCTGTCTAAAATTAGACCATATAAAAGGTGGTATAAAAATAGACAATTCGTCTACATGTCAGAGAAAGCAACACTGTTAGTGAGGAGCTGAGCAGTCACATGTGTTGCACAACAATCTGTATGCCAACATGCCAGTGGCATCCATGCTCATAGCTATACTACTGACTTTAGATGAGCAAAGAAGGAGGAGGGCACGGAGGAGGGCACGGGAGAGGATTTTTTTTTTTTTTTTACAAAAAAAATTTCTTTGCTTTAAGAAACATTTTTACAAAAAATATACATACATATATACATCAATACATAACATACATACAAATTACAAACACAGTCTCACTATCTTTCAATAGCCCTTTAAAACCTTGATGGATATAATAATCTAATCTGATACAAGCCCCTCATTCTTCACTTGATATATCACACACGCATAGACATCTTTGGCATGAGTGATTCTGAGGTGTCTCGCATCTTCATATTCACCCCTCATGCCATCCTGGAATTAACCACAACCCTGCAGGAGCCCAACACATGACACCACCCATGACACCCATGACAGCTACATATACAATCATAGCCCCATCCCCACAGATTTCGAACAGAACATGTATAGGGACAGCTGGCTGGTTGGTGAGTGACATGGGTGGCAGGCATGACTGTCCCCCCCATGATGCTGAAATCACAAGGGGCACATGCACTACTAACATCCTCCTGTCTTATCCCTTCAGGGTGATTGACTCTGCATATGCACTGGGACCCCATCTCATGACTCCTATACAGAACCCCCTAACCAAGGCTACCCCATCTTCTGAGGGAAGAGCAGCCAGGAGCCAGCTCACATTAGGCATCTTTGCACGTTAAAAACACACATTAATCATGGCACAATGAGAATGCATGCATGCACACCACTGTGGTCCCTAGCACAGACACATCACATCCTCATCACATTTGATTGGCACAAGCCCACCATGCAGGACTTGTGAGCAGCAACGCCATGCCACGGCTCCAATTATGTCACTGTACATTCATACACCATTCACACGGACCTGGGGATCACTTCTCCACCACAAATGAGGGTGACACCCCTTTCCCGGCAGGAATGTCACCCCCACATTCCCAAATCATACACAAACAGAACCAAAAAACAAAAAAATTGACCAGCAAAAATAAAAAAGGCCCAGCAAAAATATAATTTAAACAAAATAACAACAAAGAAAAAAACACATAAAAGACAAAAATCACTCTGCAAAACAGTCCCCAAATATCTCAAAGACACGTCACAAACAAACAAACAAACGCTAATAAACAACAGAACAAAAGCACCTTGCTGTATAGGAAGGGATACAAAGGGATGTACTTTTGCAAAGGAAGTGCGTTTGTGTCTGTCTATTTATGCTGTCTGCGTAGTTCACTAAGTTGCCCTGGTCCACTTCCAATTTCACTGATTGCGCCGTTCCCGAGTTGTGAGCATGCGCACAGAGGTGCTGACCATGGTCTGCTTCATGTGCGCATGCGCGAGCCGGCCGGCCCTTCATTTGCACGGGGTCACGGCTCATTTCAATGTAACACACCCACGTCCTTCCCAATTTGAATTACTCCGCCTTACGCCTCTGAAATTACGTTGCACAGGCGCTATTTTCTGCACAAAACAATCGAGAATACGGTGATTGCGCCGCTACATTGCGGCAGTCTAACGTAAAGGAGGTGCGCTAGGCCAGTCAAAAAATGCGCCGATGTACGTGAATCTGGCCCAATGACTTTATATGCAATGCATGCGGTTAAAGTTTTAAAGCTTACTTTTAGAGAGACATAAAAGGAAAAAAAATAGAGAGCCACATGACTTATTAAAATGCATGACATTTATTTTTAAATGTAACTAGGTTAAGAACCTGAAATTTTAAATTGCAACATAAATAGTAATAACTATAGGTTAATCCTCCATAGTGCTAACTCTAATTTTTCCTGTGATTTTTCCGTGTGGTTGATCTCCAGTAGTTCTAATTTACAGGGCAATAGCTGCCGATTGTCTGTAACAAAAATACAATATTTGTATACAGAATTCACTTGCATAAGGTGATTTAGTAATGATTATTCTCAAAATTGTGCCGTGAAGCAATATAAACTACAGTATTAGTGTTTATGGTTATATAGGGGATTATAGATACTAGTGATTTTTGCCTTTGCCATGAATACAAAAATATGATATGGCATTATAATACTATATAATGTGGTGCAAAATAGTATATAGTCATGCAGCAAATTAATATATGTTCTTTCATGGTTATATTACAATCAATTCAGTAGTTTTATGTTACTTATGTACTTTTCCTAATTTTCTGCTGTTCTATTTACATATAATTACCACTCTAATGCAATTTAAAAGTGTAAAACAATGGATCATTATAAAAACACCAACATCTGATAAAATGGTGAGCCTAAACACAGTGTTGTTTGAAACTGTTTTAAAGTACAATGTGCTATACAAAGCATGCGAAGCATCGAATCATCAAAGTATTTGCAAGTTAAATAAATACATTTAATAGACACCATTATCTGTGACATTAGAGCTTATTAAATTCTCGGGTGTAAAAGTGTGATACTGCCTTTTGTTTATTACAATTGAGAACCCAATTAACACTGTAGGTTTTTACATAATTAAATGTAAAAAAAAAAAAGTATAAGACAAATAGTGACTTTTAAGCACAATTATTCTCTGTGTACATACCTAAGTTCTGTTCTAGTAAAGGAGCAGCGCTGACAGATAAGATGAAGCAGCAGGTTCCAAGGGGCAAGGTGTGCACTGCCAGAGATGAGAATAACAATTTTATATTTTCTTCTCTCTGACTCCACCTATATTTAAGTGCAGTAATTTAACAATTAACCTAGCTGCCATCTCCGTGATGGTCAAAAAGGCAAAATATATTTTCTTAAAATATACAAACCTAACAACACTTTGCAACCTATATTTAAACAGTATTTTGTAAAACAAAATTAAGAGCTTTTTTACCTTAAAGTAGATGTAAACCCTCCATACACCCAGTGACGTGAACAGCATCAGATGATACACAGGGATGAACCAAATCTCCCTACATAGGTATTACATGTATTTCAGCTGTCTTCACATTTATATACTGTTTAGAAAATTCAGATCATGTTAGGAGATTTTCTCTGCCTGTTTAAAGGGGTTGTAAAGTTATTTATTTATTTTTCTAAATAGGTTCCTTTAAGCTAGTGCATTGTTTGTTCACTTACCTTTTCCTTCCATTTCTCTTCTAAATGTATTTTTTTTTTTGTCAGAATTTCTCACTTCCTGTTTCCCCTCAGTAAACTTGCCACCATCATTCGAGCAGTTCTGTCTGGGGTTTAGTCAGCCAGAACAGCCTACTAAAAAGCTTACTGAGGTGGGATAAGGAATTGAGAAATTCAGACAACGAAAACAAAGAAAAATAACATTTAGAGGGGAAATTGAAGGAAAGGTTAAGTGAACCAACAATGCACTAGCTCAAAGAAACCAATTTAGAAAATAAAAAACAAACCTTTACAACCCCTTTAACACAGAGTGTGATGTCTGGGCATACAGCAAAGATAGCCAACATTGCTGATTGGAGGAAAGGCACACACCCCCTCTCATCATAGGTAGAGACTCTCAGAGGTGTTTTGTAATAGTGCCAGCTCCCTGTTAATCTATTTGTGCAACCTCCCCTGACAGAAATTTCAGGCTGCTTTTATCTAAAGTGTCAGAGAATTTGTCAGGAGTAGGGATGATCCGAACACCCCCCCCCCCCCCGTTCGGTTCACACCAGAACCTTTGAACGGACCGAACGTTCGCGTGAACATTTAGAACCCCATTGACGTCTATGGGACTTGAACGTTCGAATTCAAAAGTGCTCATTTTAAAGCCTGATATGCAAGTTATTGTCGTAAAACGTCTTTGAGAACCCGGGTCTTGCCCCAGGGAACATGTATCAATGAAAAAAAAGTTTAGCAGGACTCCTGAAAAAAACGACTGTTTTTAAAACTTTTTTTCCATTGATACATGTTCCCTGGGGCAAGACCCGGGTTCTCAAAGATGTTTTCACAGGCAAACTATAGACACCCAGCAGGTACAATATTTAAATACATTTTTTTTTAAGCATCATTAAAATCACTGCTCCTGCATCAGGAAAAAAAAAAATTCCTTTAAATATTGTACCTGCTGGGTGTCTATGCCTGTGATAACGTCTTTAACCACTTGCTTACTGGGCACATAAACCCCCTTCGTGGCCAGGCGAAATTTCAGCTTCCGGCACTGCGTCGATTTAACTGACCTTTGCGCGATCGTACGACGTGGCTCCCAAACAAAATTGACGTTCTTTTTTCCCCACAAATAGAGCTTTATTTTGGTGGTATTTGATCACCTCTGCAGTTTTTATTTTTTGCGCTATAAACAAAAAAAGAGCGACAATTTAAAAAAAATATATATTTTTTTTACTTGTTGCTATAATAAATATCCCATTTTTTTAAAAAAAACTATTTTTTTCTCAGTTAAGGCTAATACGTATTTTTCAACGTATTTTTGTCAAAAAAATATAAAAATCGCAATAAGCGACCGGTTTGCGCAAAAGTTATAGCGCCTACAAAATAGGGAACAGAATTATTTATTTATTTTATTATTTTTTTTTTACTAGTTATGGCGGCGATCTGCGATTTTTATCGGGACTGCGATATTGCCGCGGACATATCCGACACTTTTGACACAAATTTGATACCATTCACATTTATACAGCGATCAGTGCTATAAAAATGCACTAATTACTGTATAAATGTGACTGGCAGGTAAAGGGTTAACACTAGGGGGTGAGGAAGGGGTTAAATGTGTATCATGGGTGTGTTCTAACTGTGTGGGGGGAGGGGGTGACTGGGGGAGGTGACCGTTTCTGTGTCCCTATGTACAAGGGACACAGATCGGTCTCCTCTCCTCTGAAAGCACGTGGAGCTCTGTGTTTACACACAGAGCTCCACGTCTCTGCTGTCACCTGCTTGTGTTTCCGCCGATCGCATGTACCCGACGGACATCGCGGCCGCCAGGTACACACATCGGCTCTTCAGCGATGCGCCGGGACAGTGTTTACCCGCGCGTGCCACCCAGTGGCGCGCATGGGTAATGCACTTTAAATGACGTCCAAAGACGACAAACTTGGCATGTGAGAGCTGCGCTGTTGACGTCTTTTGTCTATAGCGCGGATCTCAAGTGGTTAAATAACAAAATCACCTGCCTGCCAGTAAATTAGGAAGAACTGATCTAGCTAAGCTATACAGTGTGTAAATATACCGTACAGACCAACAGTTTGGACACACCTTCTCATTCAAAGAGTTTTCTTTATTTTCATGACTGAAAATTGTAGAGTCACACTGGAGGCATCAAAACTATGAATTAACACATGTGGAATTATACACATAACACAAAAGTGTGAAACAACTGAAAATATATGTCATATTCTAGGTTCTTCAAAGTAGCCACCTTTTGCAGCAGACACATCTCTAGAACAACTGTTAACAGGAGACTGTGTGAATCAGGCCTTCATGGTAGAATATCTGCTAGGAAACCACTGCTAAAGAAAGGCAACAAGCAGAAGAGTCTTGTTTGGGCTAAAGAACACAAGGAATGGACATTAGACCAGTGGAAATCTGTGCTTTGGTCTGATGAGTCCAAATTTGAGATCTTTGGTTCCAACCACCGTGTCTTTGTGCGACGCAGAAAAGGTGAACGGATGGACTCTACATGCCTGGTTCACACCGTGAAGCATGAAGGAGGCGGTGTGATGGTGTGGGGGTGCTTTGCTGGTGACACTGTTGGGGATTTATTCAAAACTGAAGGCATACTGAACCAGCATGGCTACCACAGCATCTTGTAGCAGCATGCTATTCCATGCGGTTTGCGTTTAGTTGGACCATCATTTATTTTTCAACAGGACAATGATCCCAAAACACACCTCCAGGCTGTGTAAGGGCTATTTGACCAAGAAGGAGAGTGATGAGGTGCTGCGCCAGATGACCTGGCCTCCACAGTCACTGGACCTGAACCCAATCGAGATGGTTTGGGGTGAGCTGGACCGCAGAGTGAAGGTAAAAGGGCCAACAAGTGCTAAGCATCTCTGGGAACTCCTTCAAGACTGTTGGAAGACCATTTCAGGTGTCTACCTCTTGAAGCTAATCAAGAGAATGCCAAGAGTGTGCAAAGCAGTAATCAAAGCAAAAGGTGGCTACTTTGAAGAACCTAGAATATGACATATTTTCAGTTGTTTCACACTTTTTTGTAATGTATATAATTCCACATGTGTTAATTCATAGTTTTGATGCCTTCAGTGTGAATCTACAATTTTTATAGTCATGAAAATAAAGAAAACTTTTTGAATGAGAAAGTGTGTCCAAACTTTTGGTCTGTACTGTATGTACAACACCTGGGATGTATATATATCCTCTACACACTGTAACATTAACTGACTAGCCTGCCTGCCTGCCTACTATATCTACCTGCAAAAAATGACACTCTCTCTGTCTCTCTCTGTTCTCTGTTAACTGCCGCAACACACTACACAAGGCCGCCCTGCAGGCGGACATTCATAGTGGGGTGTGTACTAAGCCCCCCTGAGCCATAAATGGCCAAAGCCACCCTGGCTTTGGCCAATTATGGCTCTTCGTTTTTTGCGCTCTGTGATTGGCCAAGAATGCGGGTCATAGTGCATGCTTGGCCAATCATCAGCGCGCATTGCCGCAGTGAATTATGGGCCGTGACGCGCCACTCTAATTTGGCGCGACCAGCCCATAATGTTCGAATTTTGACGAACGGACGATCAGACGATGTTCGAGTCGAACATACGTTCGAATCGAAGGCGGAGCTCATCCCCAGTCAGGAGTTATCAGGCTGATAAGAGAGGAACAGTTCAAGAGAGAGCTATGGAACGTAGCTCTAAGAAAATACTACAGATATATGTGCTCAGCTCTCAAATTTCATGAATTGGGTTTACATCAACTTTAAGGCTGGGTTCACAACTGCAGCACAGAGCGGCTCGCAGCATTGGTCCGGTGCATCCTGTTCAGCGTTTTAGGTCCGACTTCAGTCCGAATTTTTGGCTGAATTTAGACCTGAAATGGACCAGAAGACACACAGGACTCCTGTGCAAATCGCATCCATAGAGAGACGGCCACAATCTCCTGACATGCAAATTTGATGGGCGGGGGAAACCAGCGTCTAATTCGCAATAGTGTGAACCCAGCTTTAGTAAATCAGCTTCGTACACTCAAGTTGATAGATTAAAAGAAAAAGCACAGAAATGTCAAGTTTGAGAAATAATTTTCCCCTGCTGGTAGAACATGTCTGGAACCACAGATGGTGAGAAGGGCTTCTTGAATATGCACCTGTGCTGCAATAGAACGCACCAACCGCTTAGTAAATACCTGAGCATGAGGTGTGGATCATCTGCTTTTGCAGAGGAATTCTGCTTTAAAAAAAGTTTGCTTTTTCTGTGTATCTTTTGAATACTTTGTTTATTGTTCTCAAAGTGACTTGTACAGATATTTGTAGAACTTCTCTCTCAGGTCAAAATAAAACACACTGCATGGTTGCTGGTGTTTGTCAAATACGTTTTTCCTGTCATGAGAGCAACTCTATCATGGGGTTACAATTATCCAAAATTGAACCCCACTGAAGAGTATCAGGTCATATATGAGTAATGACATCACATTATTCATGAAGTTTATATATCTGTAGCGCCAGGAATATTTTACAGCTGGAATCTGTTGGTTAAAGATTAACATAAAGCATGTTATGAGCATCATGATTGTCAATGTCAATCTTTTTTTTTTTACTTCAATTAAATACTTGTTTAAAGTGAAACATTAAACTTCTACTGGAAATGAGTTATATGGCCACGTATGTACTCTACACAATACGTTTTATATTGTATTTTATTTATTTTATATAACATTTTAATTTCTGATACCCCCACCAAAACCCTATATCTCTTTGGGGGCGATGGGATCTAGGGATGATGCCCATGTCTCCTCAATATGAGGGACAAGGTGCTATTTTGGGGCAGCCCACAATGTTGGCAAGCATGTGGCAAGAGGGGAGGAAAGGGTGCTGCATGCTTGCTCTCCTACTTTTTCCTGGCCACACAGTCATACCTGGACACGAGTCAGGTTACATTTGTAAGGGGAATCCCACATCATTTATTAAAGGGCTCTTTTTTATTTATTTTTTTAAGGGCCTTCCCACACACCCATCTGTGGGTGGCATGATGTAACCTAGTGAAGAATGTTTTGCATGGATAAAAAAAAAAAATTCCCTGTGCACATATAATATACGCATAAATATATAACTATAGTAGATATACAGTGCATCCGGAAGTATTCACAAGGCTTCACCTTTTCCACATATTGTTATATTACAGCCTTATTCCAAAACAGATTACATTTATTATTTTCCTCAAAATTCTACACACAATACCCCATAATGGCAATGTAAAAAAAGTTTGTTTGAAATCTTTGCAAACTTACAAAAAATTAAAAAAAATCACGTGTACTGTACACAAGTATTCATGGCCTTTGCTCAATACCTTGTTGAAGCACTTTTAGCACCAATTACAGCCTCAAGTCTTTTTTGAGTGTAGCGGGGTCACCCTGTCAGGAACTACCGACAGACCTGAACCCTTGCTGGAACTTTATTCATGATTCATGCTTGTAAATATGTTGGAATACCTTTAAAAAGCAACGCATTGTGGGTCCAGAAGTGCCGGGAGATATGGACTGCACTAACACTCAGTAGAAACAGACTATACTTCCCATAATGCCATGCCCAATTGGAGCATGTGACACCTCCACACGGACTTATGGGGGAGGTTACTTAAGGACAGGGAGGGGCTGTTTCTCGGCCTCTTGGGACTTGCATCTTTTCCTCTGTGGAGCTGTGCAGAACGGGACGGTGACTGACCAGCGCGCTTTGGAGAAGAATCCCGGCGGATCGGCCTGTTCGGGTGAGAGAGCATCTGCTCAATTTTCAGCTCTTCACTTTAGTAAAGACAATCTAGTGCCACCCCTTAATCCACAACTTACTTGATCCATTTCAATCAGGATTCCGCCTCGGACATGGGACGGAAACAGCATTGCTCAAGATATGGGACGACGTTCTCGAGGCCGCAGACGAAGGAGAATCTTGTCTTCTGGTTCTGCTGGAGGTAAGCGCAGCCTTCGATACAGTAGACCACAAGCTTTTATTGACTCGGCTGGCTAAAGTAGCCAAAGTCGCAGAAGGCGATCTATCTTGGTTCTCCTCTTTTTTGGAAAACCGATCGCAAACAGTGAAGCTAGGACCCTTCACTTCTGAAAAACGCACATTATCGTGCGGAGTCCCTCAAGGATCCCTCCTGTCGCCAATGTTATTCAACATCTATCTGCGTCCTCTTTTTGAAATCATCAGCAGTCAAAAACTGCTCTATCACTCATATGCAGACGACACGCAACTGTACTTCCGCATTTGCAATAAAAAACAGAACTTCTTCTGTTTCACGCCAAGCGTATGAATGAACCTGCAACATCTTGGATCCCCCCGCCCATTCTGGGTAAAATCATCATCCCTAGCGCCAAAGTCAAAAGTCTTGGGGTCATCTTTGACTCCTACATGACAATGGACACACAAATAGGGTCAGTAGTCAGCGGATCTCACCATCTGCTGCACCTACTATGCAGACTAACTCCTTTTATTCCCAAGGAAGACATAGCGGTCGTGGTGGGAGCGATTGTAAACTCCAGACTGGACTATGCAAATGCCCTTTACCTCGGACTCCCGAAGTACCAAATCGCTCGTCTTCAAGTCGTTCAAAATACGGCCGCCAGACTTGTGACTGGGAAAAAACCCTGGGAATCAATCTCACCTTCACTGAGATCCCTTCACTGGTTACCAGTAAAAGACAGAATCACCTTTAAAGCACTCTGTCTAACGCATAGATGTATTCATGGGAATGCTCCCCACTATCTATGCGAAAAAATAAAAGCTCATAAACCCAATCGCGTTCTGCCATCCACCAATCAAAATCTGCTCCAGATACCGAAAGCCAGGTACAAGTCCAAAGGAGACAGAAGATTCGCTGTCCAAGGTCCCAGACTATGGAACGCCTTACCAACCAGCATTCGGTTGGAGGAGAACCACTTAGCCTTCAGGAGAAAGATCAAAAAATCATCTCTTTTGATTTCAAAGGAGACAGGAACAACAAGCACCCAGAGGCGATTTACTTTGCATGAGCCACGCTATATAAGTTTTCATTCATTCATTCATTCATCCAGAGACACGTGTTGGCCTCTGACTAAGTTTTAAGGCCTTCTAAGTTGATTGCTGTTATACACAGTGACTGACGCTGACGAGCGATCAGTTCATCAATGTTACTAATCATAATACACTGTTTTGACTAACTTCATCTCATCGTTTATCCCTTTTGGATTACAAATTCTAAAGTGCACCAACGGCCGCAACGTGGACTTTGGTCTCGAGACACTTCTTTAACTGTTTGCAGGACTGCCTGCTAGGTGAAGCTTGCAAGCATAGACTGTACGTTTACGTTAGTTTAACTGAATGGTACCATTCTTTAGGTTAGATTTCCTTTTTGTTTCCTCTTAACATTAACCACTTAAGACCCGAACCAAAATGCAGGTAAAGGACCTTGCCCCTTTTTGCGATTCGGCACTGCGTCGTTTTAACTGACAAGTGCGCGGTCGTGCGACGTGGCTCCCAAACAAAATTGGCGTCCTTTTTTCCCCACAAATAGAGCTTTCTTTTGGTGGTATTTGATCACCTCTGCGGTTTGTATTTTTTGCGCTATAAACAAAAATAGAGCGACAATTTTAAAAAAAATTCAATATTTTTAACTTTTTGCTATAATAAATATCCCCCAAAAATATATAAAAAAACATTTTTTTTCCTCAGTTTAGGCCGATACGTATTCTTCTACGTATTTTTGGTAAAAAAAAATCACAATAAGCGTTTATCGGTTGGTTTTCGCAAAATTTATAGCGTTTACAAAATAAGGGATAGTTTTATTGCATTTTTATTAATTTTTTTTTTTACTACTAATAGCGGCGATCAGCGATTTTTTTCGTGACTGCGACAATATGGCGGACACTTCGGACAATTTTGACAAATTTTTGGGACAATTGTCATTTTCACAGCAAAAAATGCATTTAAATTGCATTGTTTTCTGTGGAAATGACAGTTGCAGTTTTGGAGTTAACCACAGGTGGCGCTGTAGGGGATGTGTGACCTATGTGTTGTGTTTACAACTGTAGGGGGGTGTGGCTGTAGGTGTGATGTCATCGATCGCGTCCCCCTATTACAGGGATGACGCGATCGATGCTACAGCCACAGAGAAGCACGGGGAAGCCGTGTGTACACACGGCTCTCCCCGTTCTTCCGCTCCAGGGACGGATCGCCGCACTGCAGCGGCGATCGGGTCCGCGAATCCCGCGGTCCCGGTCCTGGAGCTTCGGACTGGGTCGCGGGTGCGCGCCCCGCGACCCACGGCTGGGTACTAAAATCAACGTATATATACGTTGATGTGCCCAGCCGTGCCATTCTGCCGACATAAATGTGCAGTATGCGGTCCTTAAGTGGTTAATTACTGATTCTTGCAAGGGCCCTTGCAGAATCATTTTGTGTCATTACATAATTGTTGTTGATTGCAATTTAAACCTATGTCTGTTTCCTAGTCTACATCAAGTAAACTCATTCTCTTAAGTTTAAATATATCAACTGTGTGAAGTGTGTTTTTCTCATCCCAAGAGATGCCCAGGAGCAGGTAATACTGTTATTCTCTTATCATTTCATATTACATGCCTGCTATTGTGACCCCGGTCAAAGAAAAGTTGCAATACGTTTACTGGTCTTCTGATGTGTCAAGGGAGGGCTCGAGCTAATTAAATAGGGGTGAGTCACAAAAAGAGAGTAGATCCCAAATCAATCAGCGGCCCCTGAGGGGGTATCACTACACGTGGTGGCTCGTCCGGGATTCTACTTCTCAACAATCAAATTTCCCCCTCATACTGAACCTCACCCTTGCCAAGACCAGTCATGGATGCAGCCGCTGTCTCCAAGTGGTGCGTAAATGAGAATGTTCCTGTAAAGTATGGCTTAGTGGTAGAAATCCAGGGCAAAGTGTGGACTGATGAAGAAGTACGTTGAGTCCTGACACCTTTGTCCCCAGACCAGAGGTTCTGGGTGATGAAAACGATAGTGGATAGCACCAACCCACATACATTTGCCCTATGTGAATAGAAACATGGAGTTCCAGACTGTTTTAAACACCCCAATATAAAGACTGCTGATGGCACAAACCTTATTCTGATACAGCCTGCAGAAGAGTCTGTTACTCCTACCTCCTCTAGTGCTCTGGCACCCAATGGAGCTTCCGGAAAGAAAGAAAAGGGGTCTGGCAATGTACCACTTAAGAACTCCAACCCAGAGTTATGTGCTGTCCTGGAAGAAATCGTTGCCCAGTGCAAGAAGGATTCCCTGGATTATTTGATGACAGGATATAGAAAACTGAGGACTTTCTCCGGGAGACACCCTGTACCGCCCTCAGAGGATGGCTTTGAAGAATGGATGGATCATGCCGCCCAAGCTCTGGAAGAGTGGGGAGTTCCAGAGAAGAATAAGAAGCAGAGGATTGCTGAGAGTCTCCTAGGGCCTGCTTTAGAGGCCATACGCAATTTAAAACTTAGTAAAGATAATTGCACTGCTCAAGTCTAAATTTTGTAGAACATCTAATTGTTCTACAAAATGTGTTCGGGAGGACTGAGAACACCAGCGAGCTCCGTTGCCAATTAGAACATTGCTTCCAAAAGAAGGGAGAGAAACTCTCTGACTACGTCGACCGTTTGGATAAAATCCTGCACCATATTTTGTTAAAGAGAGGAATAGACCCAGGATAAGTGGATAAAACTTGCTTCCAACAAGTAATAAGAGGGGCACAGCCCATGGATCCATTTTGTCTTTCAGTTGCGAACCCAGCAAGGGAGTGGGGTGCTGAACTATCCTGATCTGATTCGGACCATTCGACAGGAGGAAGACCTTCTAGATCAGAAAAGTAAATACCAAACCTCAGAGACACCTGCATGAGTGCATGTTGTGGCCACCGAGGACTGTGATCCCCAAGTCGAGCTCTTGAGGACACAGGTGTCTCAATTGACAGAAATGGTAGCTGCTCTAACTGGCCAAGCGGGGTTTTCCCCTTACCAAACCAGGAGCGATAAAACCGAGAACAAAAAAGCAGAAAAAGATAAACAAACTCCCATAGAGTCTATAGCAAGTCCTGCAGCAGCGCTACAAACAGTGCGTTTGTGAGGATCAAACAGTCAATTAGTGTGATGATTAAAATGATAGTGCTGAGTGCTCCTTTTACCAAAAGGGATGTTCACCACGTGGGGGGATATCTGATCCCCTTTGGGGATTAAACTCACCAGAGACTGAGGCGGCGTACACACGATCGGATATATCCGATGAAAACGGTCCGCGGACCATTTCCATCGGATATGTCCGATCGGGAGTTTGATCCGATGGCGTGTACACACCATCGGATCAAATTCCCCGCCGCCGGAAGGCGCGGTGACGTGGCGGTGACGTTGACGCCGCCGCGTCACCGCAACGTCACCGCACCAGGAAGTAAAACACTTCCGCGCATGCGCCGAATCCATTCGGCAGCGGCGCGGCGGCGGTGGGAGCCGACATGTCTGCTGGTAAGTGTACTAACCAGCAGACATGTCGGGCGGACAGATCCCCACCGGATAGATTTCAAAGCATGCTTTGAAATCTGTCGGGTGGAGAAATCTGTCCGCTAGCCCATACACACGAGCGGAGATGTCTGCTGAAACGGTCCATCGGACCGTTTTCAGCGGACATATCCCCTCGTGTGTACGCGGCCTGAGAGTGAAACAGCATAAACATTCAAATCCTCCTCCGATCTCTCCCATCAATACTGTCACAGTGTGTGGTATCCAAACTCATGAACATATGTGGAAATTAAGAGAGTGTATATAGGGCAATATTGCTTTAAAAAGGTTTACTCCACATAAAAAATGCATAGATGCGTACCCCAAATACATTTCATTCAGGCAAATAATAAAATAGTGCAGCGGTTGCTCACAAATTTCACCCTGAGGATAGCCGTATGTTGAATCCAGTTTCTATTGTCCTTCTGGTTCCCTTGCTTGGAGCGCATGCGTCACTTCCGGTTCCAGTGCTGTGGAGAAATGCCCTGACGTTTCGTCTCTGTTAGGCCGCGTACACACGATCGAATTTGTCCGCTGAAACTAGTCCGACGGACCAGTTCAGCAGACAAATCCGATCGTGTGTATGGGCTAGCGGACATGTCTGACCGGCGGACAAATTTTAAAGCATGCTTTAAAATTTGTCCGCCAGAGACATGTCCGTCGGATATGTCCGCTGGTTAGTACATGTCGGACAGTTTCAGCGGACATGTCCCTCCGTGTGTACGCGGCCTTAGACTTTTTCTGAGGGAGTTTAATCCCCAAAGGGGATCAGATATCCCCCCACATGGTGAACATCCCTTTTGGTGAAAGGAGCACTCAGCACTATCATTTTAATCATCACACTAATTGACTGTTTGATCCTCACAAACGCACTGTTTGTAGCGCTGCTGCAGGACTTGCTATATACTCTATGGGAGTTTGTTTATCTTTTTCTGCTTTTTTGTACATGTGTTTCAACTTTTAAGCAGCTGCTTTGGATTTTTTGAAGGTGGATTGACCTATTTATTCGTCAATTAAATTTCTGCTTTAAATATCTAAGTGACAGTGTTCCTGAAGCGCTGAGCTGTACTAAGGTAGGGCCCGTTATCAGTACTCACTTGATAAAACTGAGAAGCCCGCCTATGAGCCTTACGATCAGCAAAATAAACCAAGAAGGTTTATTTTCTGTTTCAACTGTGGAGGGATAGGACACACAAGGGAAGTTTGCCCTAGCCCGGCTAACGCCAACCAACCAATGTATAAGCCGGTGGAAAACTTCGGAGGGCCCCGGTGAAGGAGCCAACCAGAAGCCCGCCTATCATAGACAGCTCCAAGATAAAACAAAAGAAGACAGAGAAACTCCATCTGAAACCACATTCTAATTCCTGTCCAGATGAGAGGACAAGAGTTAACAGAGATCCCCACAAGAGAGGGGTGAGAATACAAGTTACTGGAGAGAGAAAAAAAAACACACCTCGGAAGTTTCCTGAAAATTTAGTGGGGCCTTCTAGTACCCATTCAAGTGGAAGGGGTTTACACCAGAGCTCTCTAAGGCCTCGTACACACGAGCAGACAGATTTGTTCAAATCTGTCTGTCCGACAGATTTGAACAGATCTGTCTGCTGGGATTTTGGTTTGCTCGCGTGTACACACGAGCAAACCAAAATCCCCGCCAGCAGACAGCGCGCTGACGTGGCGGTGACGTTGACGCCGCCACGTCACCGCACCAGGAAGTAAAACACTTCCGCGCATGCGTCGAAACCATTCGGCGCGTGTGCGAGAAGACATGTCTGCTGGTTAGCGTACTAACCAGCAGACATGTCGGGCGGACGGGTTTGCAGCCGACAGATTTCAAAGCATGCTTTGAAATCTGTCGGGTGGCCAAATCCGTCTGTTTGCCCGTACACACCATCGAATCTGTCTGCTGAAACGGCCCGTCAGACGGGTTTCAGCAGACAGATTTGATCGTGTGTACGCCGCCTTAGACACCGGGCACAAGTGACTCTTCTGTACCGGGATTTCTATGACAAGTACCTTTCCCACTTGCCTTTGCAGAAACTAGAAAAGTTAGAAATATGGGGCATCGGAACCCAAAGTTTCCCTTATGATGGGTACATACCAGTACGCCTGACCTTTGATCCCTTCGTAGCTGGAACAGCAGAAAGTTTAGACACATTGGCGATAGTTTGCCTCCGGCCGCAAGGGGCCCACAAGAGCTCCCTCATAATAGGGATGAACACGACTCTGGTCTGAAGACTCCTGGCCTCTCTAACTGAAACAGTGGGGGCCTCAGCTCAAAGGGTCCATCCGATGCTAAGAAGGGTGTACCACCAGTTTGTAATGGAAAAGAAGGCTCCTGAAGAAGGAGTGGGGAGGATCTGGCGTTTAGGAAAGACCATGAGAATTTTGCAACCCGGAGAAGTGACTTGCCTCAGGGCTTCAGTCAAGCTTACCTGGTCTCAGCCAGGCCCATTTCTTGTCTTTTGAGCCGGACCTGAGTGGACCCTCAGAAGGCTTGGAGGTGATACCTGAGGTGATCCCATTAAAGATATTGGAGACAAATTGTGGTAGAGTATCCATTAACATCAGGAATACCACTACGAACGCTGTGAAAGTCCCAGCCAGAGTGTTACTGGGCTGGGTGCATCAGGCCACCCCCGTCAGGCCCTTCCGACCTAGAGGAGTGCAAGAAGACGGAAGACATAAAGAAGAGTCATCAACCGGGTGGCGTGAGACTTCCTCCAGGATGAAGGAGGACAAGCCTTTCAGGGAGCGGGTCCGAAGAGTCCCCCTGACAGATTTGGAAGATCTCAGGGAACAGCTTGAAAGAGTTAAAAAGGGACAAAACTATTTGAGAATACAGGAGCCCCTATGCCTCTCCCATAGTAGTGGCAAGGAAGAAAAAATGGCTCTTTGAGATTATGTATCGACTACCGAACCTGAAGAGTGGTTATTACCAGATTCCCATGCACCTGGAAGATCAAGAGAAGACAGCTTTCATCACCCCAGTGGGTTTCTTCGAATTCAGTCGCATTCAGATCAGTGTCAGTTGTTGAGAGAGTAGGACGCTCTCCAACGAGTCTCTCTCTCAGGGATAGCTCAGTCAGGCAGGGTCCTCCCACTGTGCGGCTCCAGGCCTCGCAGGCAAGCAGGGCTTCCGCCTCCCTGTCTTTTGCTACCACTACCTGCAATTTACCTGTTTCTGAGTACCTCTGAGTACCTCCGTTTCGTTGATCCAGGCCTCCCCTGGATTCTTCTCACTCCAGGTAAGAGCCTTACTGGGACCATTGACGGCCGTCCTTTTGAGGACAAGCCGCTACAAACATCCATACCCCACGGCTTTCCCCTGCTCCTTCTTCCCCTCCTCGGTTGCTCCCCCGGGTGCTTTTTCCCAACAACCGCGCCAGCTTGTGGGGAATCGCGGGCGCCGCGATCTAGGAAAGACCGCGGCTTCACTTGCGGCCTAACGCCGCGCCGATCCCCACACGCTGCTATAGGCCAAGAAACCCCCCCCTTACCCCAGAAGCATCCCCACACCGCTACCACCGCTCGGGCGTCCTTTTCGCCATCCATCCCTACTAGCCTCCGATCGCGGTAGCCGCGACTCAGGAAAGGCCGCGGCTTCATCCGCGGCCTAGCGGCGCGCCGCTCCCCACCCCCAACCATCGGTACCTTTTGCCCTAATCGGGCCAGGAAGCCCCCCCCTACCCCTGCAGAGTCCCCTTGCCCCCGATCATCCTTTTCAGCCCCCCAGGCGGCACAGACAGTGGTCTACTTAGCCTGGTACCCCCCCAGCCTGGATCCTCCTGCCAGGTCGGTGGCCAGCTTGCTCCACCTAGCCCTATCTCCCCCCTTTCAAACTCATTTAAAACTTGATCCAGGGCTAAAACCCGATCGCCTCTTTAGGGGTCAGGAAGGAATTTTTTTCCCTACCACAGCATATTGGTGCAGCGTGGTCAGGGTTTTTTTGCCTTCCTCTGGACCAAGCCAGGATCAGAGGATTCAGTTATCCTTGAGATTCCACCCCCCCCACCCCCGCCATGGTTAATCGGCAATACTCGGCGGAGAACATTTGGGATCTGGAGCGATTTGCCGCAATTCTGTCGGCCGCTACCAAAAAGACCCTAGGAAATCTGCGACTTTTGAGGATCGAGCGACGATCGACTACCAAAAATCGCAGGCAGTTACCACAGCCGAAGCACATATCATGTGCTTTGATTAACACTAGATCGGCAGTAAAACACCGATTAGAAATCCATGATTTCTTATTGCAACATGACTTAGACTGCCTCTTTATTACAGAGAGCTGGCTCACAGCCGACTGTAACACCATTCTAGGAGAATTGGTGCCAGAAAACTACCGTATTATAACGGAAAACAGAATAGGGCAAAGAGGAGGAGGACTGGCGGTGATCTATAAGACACGTCTTGCGATCACAAAACCAAGCCTCCAAAACCCTCTTCCATTCATGGAAACCCTTACTCTTCAACTGCAAGTAAACGGTCAGGAGACCATCCAGATTCTACTCTGCTATAGGCCACCTGGCCCCAAATCGCAGCTGCTCCCATCTTTGACGGACTTTGTTTCCACCTATACCCTGAACAGCAAACACCTTTTGCTGCTCGGGGACTTCAACCTTTGGGCCAACTCCCCGCAAGACCCCATTGCCGACGCCTGCATCGACCACATGGAAGGATTAGGGCTTCAGCAACTAGTATGTGGGCCCACACATGCTTCAGGTCATACGCTCGATCTTATTTTCAGACAAGATCTGGAAATAAAAATCTTGGAAAATTAACCATTGCCATGGACAGATCACCATGCAATTAAATTCATTATTTCCGAATTCCCCCCCTTAACAAAAACATCAAATCCAGTGACAACACACTGGACCAGATGTCAGAAGAAGCTCCACTCGGAACTCTTCAAAGCCACATTAGGGGAAAAAATAAACACAATTCAGCCGCACCAAACAGCGGAAGAAACACTGGAGGCCATAAACACAGCACTATTGCAGTCAGCTGACTTGATAGCGCCGAAACGAAAGACCCAGATCAGGAAAAATAACTCCGGCTGGTTCAACAACCAGCTGGCGTTACTGAAGCAAGAGCGCAGAAGGGCAGAAGCAGCCTGGAAAAGAAACTCTTCAGATGAGAACCTCTCAATCTACAAGGTAATAACTAGAAAATACTACAAGCAAATCTTTGAAGCCAAGAAAAACTATTTTTCTGAGGCTATCAACGGTGCCCTAAATCGCCCCCACGAACTCTTCAAGCTGGTGCACTCAGACCATGAATCCAGGATGTCTTGAAGCCCCCAACTTGGATACACAAGAATTTTGCGATGAGTTATCAGATTGCTTCATTAACAAAATTGGGGCTATCCGGCAAAGCATTCAGCAAAACAATTGCTCTCCCAGCCCCCCCCGCCCCGTAGTCATTTACACTGCACCGGCAGTAATTCACCACAGTTAGGTGAGTTCACGCTGGAACCCATCTCCATTCAGACCACTAAAAATATCATCGGCACTCTGCGCAACAGCACTGCGCCAAATGATATTATCCCCACCAAACTGCTGAAGGAATGCGCCGACATCTTGGCACCTCCTGTCACGCAGCTTATCAACCAATCCTTCAGGGAGGGCATAATGCCCTCCCAGTTGAAGGAGGGCTTCATTCAACCCATCTTGAAGAAAGCCACCCTGGATCCTAAGGATCCACTCAACTGGCGCCCCATAACAGGCCTAAATGTTCTCTCCAAGGTAATGGAGAAAGCAGTGGTACAGCAGCTGCAACAGCATCTAGATACCCACAACTTACTCGACCCATTTCAATCAGGATTCCGTCCCGGACACGGGACAGAAACAGCATTGCTTAAGATATGGGACGACGTTCTCGAGGCCGCAGACGAAGGAGAATCTTCTCTTCTGGTTCTGCTGGACCTAAGCGCAGCCTTTGATACAGTTGATCACAAGCTGTTATTGACTCGGCTGGCTAAAATAGCTAAAGTCGCAGAAAGCGATCTATCCTGGTTCTCCTCTTTTTTGGAAAAACCGATTGCAAATAGTGAAGCTAGGACCCTTCACTTCTGAACAATGCACATTATCGTGCAGGGTCCCTCAAGGATCTCCCCTGTCGCCGATGTTATTCAACATCTATGTGCGTCCTCTTTTCAAAATCATCAGCAGCCAAAAACTGCTATATCACTCTTATGCAGACGACACGCAACTGTACTTCCGCATTTGCAATAAAAAGGATCACCACCTCAATCTAGAGACATGCCTCTCTTTGATAGAAGACTGGATGACAAAGAGTTATCTCAAACTCAACGGAGCAAAACCAGAACTTCTTCTGTTTCACGCCAAGCGTAGGAATCTATCGACAACAACCTGGATCCCGCCGCCCATTCTGGGCAAAATCATCACCTCTAGCGCCAAAGTCAAAAGTCTTGGGGTCATCTTTGACTCCGACATGACAATGAACGCACAGATAGGGTCAGTAGTCAGCGGATCTCACCATCTGCTGCGACTCACGCCTTTTATTCCCAAGAAAGACATAGCGGTCGTGGTGGGAGCGATTGTAAACTCCAGACTGGACTATGCAAATGCCCTTAACCTCGGACTCCCCAAGTACCAGATCGCTCGTCTTCAAAATACGGCCGCCAGACTTGTGACTGGGAAAAAACCCTGGGAATCAATCTCACCTTCACTGAGATCCCGTCACTGGCTACCAGTTAAAGACAGAATCTCCTTTAAAGCTCTCTGTCTAACGCATAGATGTATCCATGGGAATGCTCCCCATTATCTATGCGAAAAATTAAAAGTTCACAATCCCAATCGTATTCTACGATCCACCAATCAAAATCGGCTTCAGATACCGAAAGCCAGATACAAGTCCAAAGGAGACAGGAGATTCGCTGTCCAAGGTCCCAGACTATGGAACGCCTTACCAGCCAGCATTCGGCTGGAGGAGAACTATTTAGTCTTCAGGAGAAAGATTAAGACGCATCTCTTTTGATCTCAAAGGAGACAGGAACAACAAGCGCCCAGAGGCGATTTACTTCGCATGTGCTGCGCTATATAAGTTCTTCATTCATTCATGCCCCAAGGGCTGTCGGGTGCCCCAGCCACCTTCCAGAGGTTGATGGAGAAAACTGTGGGTTATATGAACTTGATCGAAGTATTGGTATACTTGGAAGATGTTATTGTGTTTGGGAAGACTCTGGAAGAACACGAACAGAGATTGGAAAAAAGTGTTGAAGCGGCTGCATGATGAAGGCCTGAAATTGTCCAGAGAGAAGTGTCAGTTCTATCAGCCGTCTGTTTATTATCTTGGACACATAGGGCCAGATTCAGGTAGAGTTAACTGGAGTATCAGTGATACTCCAGCCTAACTCTCACTTTGAGCCGGCGTTTCTGTTTTCAGTAAGCAGAAAACAAGAAACGCCGGGTTGGAGTTCCTATACGAGTGGCGTAATTGTATTACGCCATCGTATCGGAACTGCAATTTAAAAAATGGCGCTCGGGGCGTTCCCGCTGATTAACGCCGACAATATGTTAATCAGCGAGAATCGGCAATTCACGATCGTATTCGGGCCCGACGCAGTGACTTTCCGACGTTTCCGTAAGAGATATGCGGCGTAAAGAAAAAACAGCCCCCTAGTGGAGTATCCTATGTTAAGTATGGCCGTCGTCATCGTGTCGAAAAAAAAAATTTGTTTGCGTAAAACGTCCGTGAATGGGGATTGACGTCATTGACGTTCACTTACAGAATTTGGAGCATGCGCACTGACAGTCGACGCATGCGCAGTACGTTCGCCGCGGGATCGCGCCTAGTTTAAATAATACACGCCCCCTACCCTCTCAATTTGAATTCCGCCGGCTCATTTTCGCTACGCCGCCGCAACTTTAGGAGCAAGTGCTGTGTGAGAACAGTACTTGCTCCTAAAGTTTCGGTGGAGTAACGTAAATGAGAAAAGTTACTCCAAAATAAAGATTCGCCCATCTACCTGAATCTGGCCCATAGTCTCTGCTGAAGGAATATCGACAGGCCCAGAGAAAGTGGAGGCAGTCACCTCCTGGCCTAGACTCACCAATGTGACAGAGTTACGGTTATTCTTGGGGTTCTGCTCCTACTACTGGAGATTCGTGGAGGGATTTGCAAATACCGCCAGGCCCCTAAATGAACTACTAAAGAAAGAGGATGAGGATGATGCTCCGAATGTGTGAAGCCAACGAAACTCCACATGGGCCCTCGGAAACCCAAGGAATCCATCCGTGATCAATGGAATCCTAAATGTGAGGAAGCGTTTGTTCAACTCAAAAATAACCTGACCACTGCTCCTGTTCTAGCCTACGCAGATACTTCAAAACCTTATGAGCTACATGTGGATGCCAGTAGAGAAGGGCTAGGAGGAGTGCTGTACCAGGAGCACAGTGATTGCTTGCGCCCAGTGGCCTACGTAAGCAGAAGCTTAACCTCATCTGAAAAGAATTACTCCACTCATAACCTTGAATTCTTGCCGTTAAAATGGGCTCTCGTAGACAAACTAAAAGATTACTTATATGGAGCTGAATTTGTGGTCAGGACTGACAACAATCCACTCACTTACCTATTATCCACCGCCAAGCTGGATGCAACGGACACAGATGGTTAGCAGCCCTTTCAGGTTTCAATTTCAGTCTGAAATACCACCCAGGAGTGGGAAACAAAGATGCTGATGCTCTCTCCAGGAGACCCCATGGAACAATTGTTTCAGAGATGGGATGGACTCAAATAACCCCTGAGGGGGTACAGGCACTGTGCAGAGGAACTGAGTTTCAGATGAAAGGGGGGTCTCGAGCCGAAGAAATAGGAGTTCTGGCGGTGGGAGTACCCAAGCTTTATTGCAATATAACCCAAATGGAGAGTGGGGACTTACCTAAACTGTCAAAGAAAGAGATAAGGCAAGATCAAGAAGAAGATCCCCTTGGTAAGCTGGTCTTGGAGGCTTTGGCAGATCAGGACCCAAGTGTGCTCCTTACCAGCCCCTTAAAGGAAGCATGGCTGGTGCATAAAGTGTGGGATAGGTTACAGCTCCATCAGGGGGTGGTCTACCAAAGGGACCACTCTGATAGTCCCGAAGAGAAATGGCAGATGTTTCTGCCTAGTAAACATCGAGAGGCTGTACTTGCTGCACTACATGACCAGCATGGACATCTCGGTGCTAAAGGACTTTCCAGTTAGTCCGAGACAGGTTTTACTGGCCTGGCATGAGAGCTGAAGTTGAAGGATATTGCCATTCCTGCATCCGGTGTATCCAAAGGAAAACTTTACCTCGCCAAGCTGCTCCAATGGGCCAACTTCAGAGTCAGGGCCCATTGGACCCGGTGTACAATGACTTTCTTTGCTTGGAACCAGACCTGAGCGGAATAGGAAATGTTCTGGTGGTAACCGACCACTTCACCAGGTATGCCCAAGCATACCCAACCAAAGATCAGAAGGCTTCAACAGTAGCTAAAGTTTTAGTGGAGAAGTTATTTGTGCATTATGGATTACCACAACAAATTCATTCTGACCAAGGGAGAGCCTTTGAGAGCAAGTTGATACAAAAGCTGTTTGACCTGTTGAACATAGATAAAACCAGAATCACTCCCTGCCATCCCCAAGGGGATGCTCTGCCTGAACGATTTAACAGGACCCTTTTGAACATGCTGGGGACATTGAGCTCCGAAAAGAAACAACACTGGAGCAAGCACAGGGCAGCTGTTGTGCGTGCATGCATACAATTGCACCATGAATGATTCAACTGGGTACTCACCCTATCGATTGATGTTTGAGCGGGAGGCCCGATTGCCAGTTGACCTAGCTTTTCGGAATATCTCTAGATCATACCTCTGCAGCTTCGCACAAAGATTATGTGGACCGCTTGAGAAAGAGCTTGAAGACAGCTTATGAGAAAGCCCAAGCTAGCTCTTAAAAACGGCAACAGAGGAACAAGAGAAACTTTGATTTGAAAGTCCGGATTCATGACCTGCAGCCAGGGGACCAAGTCTTGCTAAGGAACCTAGGCATTCCAGGAAAACACAAACTGGCTGATCGCTGGAGGTTTCAACCATATATCATATGCACCCAACTACCGGGCTTTCCCGTCTACCAGATCAGACCAGAAGGAAGTGTGGGCCCTCTAAAAACCTGGCATATAAATCACCTACTGCCCCTTACTGAGGCTGTTCAAATGCCTTTGGTCTCTGAACCTCTGGATCTACCCTCTACCTCCGGATCCTCTGGGCCGGTTACTAGGTCCCAAACCATACCTCCAGACTCGGAAGATGAAGAGACCACAGATGAATGGATAGGGTCAGAGTGGCTATGGTCCTCTCAACAACCAGAACCTAGTACTCTGTTCCTGCCCTCATCTGAAGTAACAAGTGGTGGGATACTTTGGCCAGAGGCCCCTGAGTTTGTACCTCAGCATGTACTTAACATAGAATTGGAAGATGATACTGATTTATACTCTGCAGGAGATTGTATAGAGGCCTCAAGCTCAACAAATAGAGACTTAAATGATTCAGAAGATGTGGAATCTGCTGTGTCCTCCCCATGTTGAGGGCATGTGGCCTGGTACGGTTCAGGAGAGGGGGGGCGCACTCTGTCCCCCCCCCTCTTTTCTGCGGCCGGACAGGTTACGTGCTCAGGTCTGGTGTAAATACTTGGGGGAACTCCACGCCATTTTTTTAAAAAAAATTGGGGTGGAGTTCCCCTTAAAATCCGCACCAGACCTGAAGGGTCTGGAATGGATATTTGGGGGGAACCCAATGTCACTTTTATTTTTTTAATTGACGGCGGGGTTCCCCTTAATATTCATACCAGACCTGAAGGGCCTGGTAATTGAATTTGGGGCGACCCCACGCTTTTTTTTAATGAATGAATTCACTCTGAATTGCCGGATTTATTTTATTGGCCTGCGGAAACAGCCAACACTCAGAATGGACTAACAATAAATAATGAAGAATGTGTGGAAGATAACGACGATGAGGAGGAGGCAATTCTTAGAAAGCTAAATCTGAAGGACTTTATGGAAAATGAAGCTGAACTTTCTGGAAGTAATGTTGAAAGTGAAATCCCTGACCGCTTCAAGGCAAATGAAGTGGCTGAAGTGCAGGAAGTAGGGGTTTGCACATCTTCAGTTCTCAGTCAGTTGCTTGATGGAAATAAAGCCGAAAAACTTAATTCTGACACTGCACTAAATAATGTAGAAAAAGTGTGCCCAATATCCACTGAGCCTTGTGAATGTAGTAAGGCAGGTGATATTCATGACTTTCTCATAGTTGATGATCTGCAGAGCAGGGTCATTGAGGAATCTGAATTGAAAGAAAAATGCACCCAGACTGAAGCTATTTTTGCCTCTGTGAATTATTTGCATGTTGAAGAGCAGTGTGTTCATTTTTATGTTAATGAAATCGGACTTGAATATAAAGGTAATGTCACGTCCTGTGAAACCCAGTCTTTAGAAAGTGTTCTGTCATAGCAAGTAACGCAGGATAATACTTTGGACTTGACTACAAAGATTCCTTGGGAAGTAAAATCTATTTTTCAAAGTGTAGAATCTGTAATGGCAGATGAGCCCTCTGAACGTTGTGAAACCTCCATCACTGAAGTGGTCAGAGAGGCTAAATGTCCTAATTTATTGGATGCTTTTTCCAAATGTCTTGAAAGGAATGAAGAATATGAGAATTTATGTCAAATAGTCGATGGTTTCAAAGAAACAAATACTAAAACATTTTTGGGAGACTATGAGGCAAAGATAGTTGAACAACTAGCCATAAACATAATTTCAAAAGTGATTGTATCTGCTAGACAAGAAATTTTGTCTAGTTCAGTTAATGATGTGTCCGATAGCAATTGTCAAGTTTCTGGTAAGAATAGGGGTGTGCGAACAAGTGATGCACAGAGTAAGCGGTTGGTTCAAGAAAGTGACGAGGATTCAGTTTCAGAAAACCTTACATTGGGTTTGATAGATTTTCACCATACTTGTGAGTCTGAACTATCACAAAGTAAGAAACATGGAAATGTAGAATTGACAAGTAATGATTTCCGTCTAGCGCACCAAAGGGAAGAAAAACCGTCTAGTACATCGGTTTATCAGAGGTCTTCTGTGTCAGACTTTAGTCCAGTTCATAGAAGAACAGATTTTTTTGGGTGTCACCTTGCTTTGGAGGATTCCAATCTTGGTGTGTTTGCATCTGAAGAGGGCATCCACATGGATGATCCATTGCAGAGCACAGTGTTGTCAGCTCTTGGTGTTGGTTATGACTCGCTGAGTTCTTCAGGGATTGAGCTATCGAGGAAAACCTTTGTGTCCATTGAAAAAACAATTAAGGTTTTGCATGGTTTACAACTGAAAATTAGTATATTACAGAGCAAGGAACACCCTCTTATGTACCTCAGCCGAAAGTTGAAGACCAATAGGAGAATAAATAGGTGGTTCCTGGCCCTTCAGGAAGTTAGTTTTGTCGTAACGCATCTCCCCGGTGTTAAAATGGGGAATGCAGATGGGGTGTCCCAAGTGCATGCGTGCCTGGCAACCTGTGTCCCAACCCTAGGGTTGAAACAAGAGGGGGGGTATGTGACAGGATGTCAGGTAAATCTGTGTGTGTTGTCCCCGACGGAAGATACTTTTCTGCCTTGTGTAGACAATACACCAATTACTATTGGGCGTCGGCTGTAGAAATGGCCAGAGAGGTTTGGGGAGTTAGAAGCCTTCAGCTGTTCAAAATGAAGCAATTAAGACTCTATAAAGCCAGCCTAAGAATAACGACTGATTGCTGCATCCTGGGGGCTTTGTGAGTGAAGGAGCAGACACAAGCACTTCTGAAGAGGTGAGGTGCTGATGGATATTTCTGTGTGAGAAATATCAAAGAGACTTTTTTTGTTGTTTTCTCCTGTAGGACCAGCAGTGTCTGCCCAGCAGTAGGCTGTGCCAGACTCCATAGGTAGGTTCCTGTGTTGGGAAGGTAGACGCCCCAAGTGGCAAGGGTTTATTTTATGTTTTGTTTTGTTTATGCTGTTTTGATGCTTGTACGTGTATCCTGCAAGATGGAAAAATAAACCATATAATTTGTTTTCAGTCATCCTCAAGTGCCTTTTTGTACAGTTCAGCATGTAGTGAACCCATCTAGGGGGTCACACGCACCCGCTACCGAGTTAATCCCTCACAATATATATATATATATATATATTATATATATATATATACATACAGTGGTGAAAATAATTATTTGATCCTCTGCAGATTTTGTAAGTTTGCCCACTTACAAAGAAATGAAGGGTCTATAATTGTTATTATAGATGTATTTTAAATGATAGAGACAGAATATCAACAACATTTAAAAAAAAAAAGCATGATACAAAGGTTATAAATTGAGTTGCAGTTCAGTGAGTAAAATAAGTATTTGATCCCCTACCAACCAACAATAATTCTGGCTCCCCCAGATTGGCACTATGTGCTCATGTGGTACACAGATTAGTCCTGACCATTTAAGAAGGTGCTCCTAACAACAACTCATGAGATTGTAGGCCACACTCCTTAAAACCATACTTACTCCAGGTACACCTAAAATAAATATGTCCAAACAGCGGTTTGGCAAATAATGTCCACACCCCGCCGCGGCACTTTATTGGTTTAAATATGAAAATAAATTAACCATATACTCTTTTATTATTAACCATCAAACAGCATAACTTTTAATGAAACCAAAATTTGTAAAACTGCTTAGTTTTTAGAACTCAAGCAGCATTACTACATTATCACATGAAAATAAAACGTCCCCCCCTAGACATCCAAGGTGACCCAACCATATAATAGTGCACGCGCACTGAGGAGGGATTAAGGGAGTTCTTCCACTGGTGCTCCAAGCAGGGGGGGAAAAGGGGAAATCCCAGCTCAGTTGATTCCTTATAAAGGCTTCCTAGTTTCCAGTATCTTCTGTGGCATCCCATTGGCTGGTTGCTGAACCTAGATTTAAAGCCACAGTACACTTATTTCAAATATGCTTATTAACAAACTGCATGCTCCTTATTAACCCTATCTACCCCTTATCACCTGTGGTGGCCACAATCCCAAGTAAGTGGGCTCATACTGTGCCCCCTTTTCCATGAGATTGTAGACCACACTCCTTAAAACCATACTTAATCGGGGGCAGGAGCATGCATGGCGCTGAACATGATGGACATCTGAAACACTAGCTCCGATCTACTCGGGCTGATAATGACTTTCAGAGGGCTACAAACACCTACAAACTCTGCAATTTTAACGCCCCTCAAGCCCTATAGCAGTGGTGTATGCCGTCGGCTAAGACAAAAGCATGGGGCTCAGCTCAGAAGTCGCTTACCCACTACCTCCTCCGCACAAGGGAACTGTATGGCATGGCTCAAGATGGCACCGCTGACAGAGCACACTCTCCGGCTCCTGTCTCTTCCCAACAGTTGGCACTCGGCTCGTCTGAGGACCGCAGCCGTGTGAGTACTCTGCTTCTATCTCCAAGGCAGATCTGGATGCCAGTCTGGAAGCCATGTATACCAAACTAGCAGCGAAGTTCCAGACTGAGCTCCACAAGATCTCCCACATTCTGTCCCAGGAGATCGCGGCCCTGGTCACAAGGACTGATAGATTAGAGATGAAGCATGATGAGGTGGCCCTAGCCTACATGACCTCAGCCGTGAACATGACCCTCTAGCATCCGCCTTTTCTCAGAGGCAGGGTGCCTTTGACCAATCATGGCTCAGGGGCTAAGTCCACGGCCCACACTATATAAAACCGCTGCCATATACAGTGCCTTGCGAAAGTATTCGGCCCCCTTGAATTTTGCAACCTTTTGCCACATTTCAGGCTTCAAACATAAAGATATAAAACTGGAATTTTTTGTGAAGAATCAACAACAAGTGGGACTGATAGATTCGAGATGAAGCATGTTGAGCTGGCCCTAGCCTACATGACCTCAGCTGTGAACATGACTCTCTAGCATCCGCCTTTTCTCAGATCCAGGCCCAGGTCGAGGACCTTGACAATAGAAGCAGACGCAATAATCTGTGCCTGCGTGAGATCCCCGAGTCTGAGACAGACTTAATCCCAACTGTTATCCGGCTCTTCAAATCCCTTCTCCCGGACTGTGACTCTGCGGCATTCATGTGTGACAGGATCCACAGGGCCCTCAGACCAAAACCCCCAGCAGACAAGCCTCCTAGGGACATAGTCCTTTGTATGAAAGATTTCCTGACCAAGAAGGGGATTCTGAGGGCAGCTAGGAACAAACAATGCATCACTTTGGATGAACATGTCCAAATCTACCCGGATATCTCTCCTGCCACCCTGGATAGACGCCGAGGCTTAAAGGGGATAACCACTGCTCTCCAATCAGCTCACATCCGTTATAGATGGAGATTCCCCTTTAAACTGGTAGTTCCGCACAACGGTACTACATACTCGGCTACCACACTTCTAGAAGGACAAGACATCCTAGTGAAATTGGGCGATACGCCGCCCCTCCTTCAACTCCCAGACCATCTCCTATCTGGTGCACACCTCCTCCTCGTTGTGACCGGAGAAGGAGTCATTATGACATCAGAGATAGAGGCATTGACTAACAGCATTGACCTGTTTGCTTCCCCACTTGTACAAACCACAATGTTGTTCCACATGTACCTCTTTTTTAGCCCGTAGACTTTGGAGTTCATCCCCTTGAACCGCTGCATGATCTTCCCTCCCAGCCGCTATTTGACTTAACTTGTTTGATTACTTATATGACTGCTGCACACAATGAGATCCGTCACCCCGGCTCCCTGCTCGGTTTTGGAGCTGAGTTGGCAATATGGCTGGGTAAGAGACTCAGTTGTCTCGTATGGTTGTTCCTATTATCAGGTTGTATATCATTACCTGATCCAGTTCACTGTTCTATTTTTTTGCTTTGTTTTTTTAACCGCTTCAGCCCCGGAAGAATTTACCCCCTTCCTGGCCAGAACACTTTTTGCGATACGGCACTGACAATTGCACGGTCGTGCAAAGTTGCACCCCATCAAAATTTACATCCTTTTTTTTCTTCCAAATAGAGCTTTCTTTTCGTGGTATTTGATCAACTCTGTGGTTTTTATTTTTTGCGCTAAACAAAATAAGAGCATACATTTTGAAAATATATATATATATATTTTTTTATACTTTTTTCTATAATAAATATACATAAAAAAAAATATATATATATAAAATAAATTTTTTCCTCAGTTTAGGACGATATACAGTATAAAAAAAGTCTTCTACATATAATTGGTTAAAAAAAAGCGCAGTAAGCATATATTGATTTGTTTGTACAAAAGTTATAGGGCCAGATTCAGATACTTTTTCTTATCTTTCCGGCGGCGTAGCGTATCTCATTTACACTACCCGCCGTAACTTAGAGCGGCAGGTCCCGTATTCAGAAAGAACTTGCGCCCTAAGTTACGGCGGCGGCGTAGTGTAAATGGGCCGGCGTAACCGCACTTAATTCAAAGTAGGCTGGTAGAGGTCGTGTTGTATGTTAATTAATCGTGACCCCACGTAAATGACGCACTGAGCGAAAGGCGCATGCGCTGGCCATGGACTTATCCCAGTGAGCATGCTCCAAAATCACGTCGGAAATACGCGTTGATTTCAATGTGAATGTAACTTACGCCCAGCCCCATTCCCGAACGACTTACGGAAAAGACGTAAACGACGTACAATACGACGCTGTTCTGATGTCCATACTTAACATGGGTTGGGCCTCATATAGCAGGGGTAACTTTACACCGGTCGAACGCCTACGTAAACGACGTATATCAATATGCCGGGCGCACGTACGTTCGTCAATCCGCGTATCTAGCTCATTAGCATATTTGACGCGTAAATCTACGGAAGCGCCACCTAGCGGCCAGCGTAAATATGCAACTAAGATATGACGGTGTAAGAGACTTGCGCCGGTCGTATCTTAACCAAATTTCGGCGTATCTTGCTTTCTGAATACAGAACACAGATACGACGGCGCATCTTAGAACTTACGCAGCGTATCAACAGATACGTCGGCGTAAGTTCTCTCTGAATCTGGCCCATAGAGTTTACAAAATAGGGGATAGATTTATGGCATTTTTATTAGTAAATTTTTTTTTACTAGTAATGGCGGCGATCTTCTATTTTTATTGTGTCTGCGATATTGCGGCGGACACTTTGGACACTATTTTACGAACATTGTCATTTATACAGCGATCAGTGCTATACAAATTTACTGATTACTGTGTAAATGACACTGTAATGGAAGGGGTTAACACTAGAGGGCGATCAAGGGGTTAAGTGTGTCCTAGGGAGAGAGGGGGGATGGACAGAGATCACTGCACTCACCGTGCTGCAAATTAAAGGGGACGTACCTGTACAACCATTTTCCCACTGCTGCCATTGTGCCGACGTATATTGGCGTGCAGCGGTCGGCAAGTTGTTAAACACAAGGGGCCAGATTCACATACACTTAATATTGCTCTGCGTAATCGAAATACTCTACGCTGCCGTATTTTACCAGGCTCTACACCGAATTCTGGTAGATTTTTGGCCGTACGCTACGGCGGCGTAGTCTATTTCTCGCCGCGTAATCGAAATACACGATTAGGGGGCGGCGTGAAGCATTTAAATTAAGCGCGTCCCCGCAGCGATCGAACTGCGCATGCTCCGTACAGAAATTTCCTGCCGTGCATTGCGCAAAATCACGTAGTTACATCATTCGTTGTTTGAGTAGCGTCGTTTACGAACATTCCTATTCCCGGACAACTTACGTTAAAAATAATAAAAGATGTTGGAAAACGTAGAAATTCGACGCGGGAACGACGGCCATACTTAACATGGGCTGTCTAATATTAGACCAGCAAAAATCTGGTATAGTGAAACGCAAAAAAAAGATGACTAAAGATGCCGTAAGAGATTACGATTGAAAATCGTAATTTCTGGGATCGCCGGCAAAAGCTCATTAGCATACCCCGACGCGGAGGGAAACGACGGGAAGTCCACCCAGTGGCCGCAATTTTATTGCAGCGTAGATCCGAAGGCGTACGAACACGTAATCCAGTCGAATTGAAGCCCGCAGCCGTCTATTCATGGTTTGAGGTTTTCGACTAGCTAAAAAAACGCGCGTAATTTGAAATTACTCCAGTCTAACACTAGTTAGACAGGAGTAAGGGCTCTGTGAATCTGGCCCAAGATCCCCATTATTAAGAGATTCACATTATCACCCATCACAGATTATAGTCACAGATTTTTTGCATCAAGAATTTTAAGGTTGGCATCCATACAAGCTTCCCTCAGCTGGTGGACCCAAGCAACTAAATTATTTTCAAACATAATCCAATATACTATTTTTAAAAGAGCACAATCAGACAATAAAATCACAACCAAAAGGTCCTGCTTTCATGGAAAGTAACTTGCCCAATTGTGTCCTGTCACTGGCTATTAAAGGATGTTGCTGAAATGACTGTTTACAGGGTATAGAGACATAATAGTTAACTGATTCCTTTTAAAAATGATTAAAAATCGATAAAAATCAATCATATAATGTACCTTTAGTTTTAGTTTCGTTTTTGCATGCTGTTTCCTGCTTCTGTGATGTTTAGAGCCACAGAACCAATACGGGGCAGTGATGGTTTGAAAAACCAAACTGATTGGTGCTGAGGGGTTTAGACACACTGGGCCAGATTCTCTAAGAAATTCGCCGGCGTAGTGTAAGACATTTACACTACGCCGCCGCATCGTACTAGAGCAAGTGCCGTATTCCCTAAGCATTTGCTCCGTAGTTTGCGTTGGCGTAGCGAAAATGGCCCAGCGTAAGCCCGCGTAATTCAAATGGGGCGGCTTGTATTTAAATGAAGCGCGCCCCCGCGTCGAACGAACTGCGCATGCGCCGGCCGGGGAAAAAGCCCAGTGCGCATGCTCCAGCTCACGTCGGAAAGCGCCGTTGAAACCGACGTCAAAACGATGTGATCGTCACTACGCAATGCCCTATTCGTGAACGAGTTAGTAAAACGACGTAAGCGACGGAAAAAGCCGACGCTGACCCGACGCCATACTTAACATGGCATCCGACGGCACCCCATGGTACTTCGTAAGGTTACTCCTCATAGAAGCAGGGGTAACCTTACGAGTTCATAAACGACGTACGCGACGACGGGGCGGCGTAAAAGCGATCGGGAATCGGCGTAGTAGCCTCATTTGCATAGGCAAATGAAATGAGAAACAACGTAAAGGCCACCTAGTGGCCGGAGTTGTCATTACAACTACGATCCGCTACACGTGTAATGGTATTACACTTGTCGGATGTTCAAGCGTATGAAGCTATGCCTTGTAAGTGATGTTAAGCATCACTCGCATAGATACGAGCCAAAAAAAACGGCTATACCCTCGACGGGGTATCACCCGTGAGATACTCCGAGGTCGTAGCGCCACTGAGAATCTGGCCCTGTGTCTCTATCTATCTCTCTCTCTCTCTCTCTCTCTGTCTGACTGCAAAGCAAGCCGGAACACACTACACAAGGCCGCCAAAGCGGGAGGCGGCCTTTTATAGTGTGGGGTGAGTAAACGAGATTTCCAATTGACGTGCTAAAGCCCTGAGCCCTAATTGGCCAAAGCACCCAGGCTTTGGCCAATTAGGTCTCTTCGTTTTTTGGGCGCTGTGATTGGCCAAGCATGCGGGGTCATGGTGCATGCTTGGCCAATCATTTTCCGAGCGCAACGCCGCAGTTTTGAATTATGGGTCATTCGAATTTGGAGCGAACGACCCGATTATTTGTTCGTTTTCGACAAACGATCGAACGGCCGTTTATGTTCGATGCGAACATGTGTTCGCATCGAACGCGAAGCTCATCCCTAGTTATCAGGAAACAGACAACCAGGAAGTGTGGAGATCAGAGAAGAATTACAGCAACTTGAGATCAAAAATGAACAATGAGGACATGAAAACAGCAGTGCATTAAGGTAAAGGAAGCTATTAAGATAAAAAAAAAATTCCTTTACAAACTCTTTAAGTAGGGATATGAACATATGGGACGTTCGCGGCAAGTTTGAGCTCTGCGGAGCACTCCATAATACACTGTGAGATCGCAGTGCATTGACAGCTGCTGATTGGCCAAAGCATGCACCTGACCTGCGATGTGCTGTGAGATATGGTTGGCATCGGCCGGCGAAAAGGAGCACCTCCAGCACTCCGGGGCGACTGAGGGAAACAAAACTGAGAGTCTCGCTGGGGTGAAATAGATTTTGTGTAGAAATTTAAAATGTATCAGCCTGTCCCTCGCAGATACCAAGTGCTGAAAGGGACTGTCCCACATGTCATCCCAGTCCTCACCATCTATACCAGGGACATCTCTCTCCCACCTCTCCCTGCATTTAATCAAGGCTGCCGGGCTCTTTTTAAACATTTCCTTATAAGAGACAGACAGGGTCTTAGAAAGATCCTCTTCCATGAGCATGTCCTCGAGAGACGATCTGATGGATTCAATCGCCCTCTCCCGGAACTGAGCCCAGAAGGCATGGCGAAGCTGGATATATCTAAAAAAAATAGGAATTCGGGAGATCAAACCGCGCCTTAAGCTGGTCAAAGGTAAGTAGTTCCCCATAACTAGTCACGTCCTTGAGAAGCTTAATATCCCCAGTCGCCCACACCATCGGATCCGGATAGGAATAAAAGTGTGGCAGTTTGGGATTCCCCACAACGGAGTCTGTGGCGAGAATCCCAAATAGCTGGGGCAGGCCAGAGCCACCGCATCGCTCCACGTTCTGACAGTCGCCCGCATGGCCGACGTCAGTGGCAGGTCAGACCCCACTCCCCTATGTATAGCCAGTCTCAAAGTCTCGTAAGACCCCAGGTGAGCTGCCTCTAGTACTGTGGCAGAGTCCCCATCATCAGAGGTGAGCCACCTGTGGACAAAAACCATTTGGCCTGCGAGGTAGTACTTCCTCCAGTCTGGCGTACTACAGATTTTTAAGGTCTCACGATATTAGCGCAAATGTTTATCAAACAATATATTTGCTAAAAATTCTCAATTTATTTTTTTATTAGATATATACAAAGAACATTTTACAAAATGCCTGCTAAGTTCCTACTAAATATAAAAGCTTAACCTGTATTGAGTTAATAAATAAAACATATTGGTAAATTTGAAATTGCGCCTTTTTGAGAAATAGTGAAAATCATAGGACGAAAGTCGGTGTTAAGCCACACCAGTCATATAGGACTTTTTGGTGAAGTGTAATGTCAACAATAGGTGAGCTAATAATTCAACGTGGACAATTGTATAGAAAAAATATATCAAATTTATTATAAATACATAAAACACAATGGGCCAGATTCAGGTAGATGGGAGCATCTTTGCTCCAGAGTAACGCTTCTCATTTACGTTACTCTGAAGACCCTTTCAGCGCAAGTACTGTTATTCACATAGCAGTTGCGCGTAAACTTGCGCCAGAGTAACGATAATGCGCTGGCGTAACCCGACGCAAGTGGAAGTGGGTGTGATCATATGTAAATGATGGGCGGAGCCCAGTGCAGAGGCTTACGTTCAGCGCATCATCCACGGAGCATGCGCAGTGAGTGCGGCTCCACTCGCCCCCTTGTGCGCATGCTCACAACTTCCGTCGGCACCACTAGCCCGGGAAACGTCAGCGCAATGCGTTCTGCTGGGCGCTTAAAAGCGCAGGCGGAAACGCCATTCCGGCGCAAAAGTATATCCATTTCCCCCCACCCCAGGGAAGATACTTTTGCTCTGTAATGGCTGCTCCCGCTACCCCCAGAGAGAGGAGGAACCTTAATTTTAATTCCCAGGAGGTCTCGGTTATCATCTCAGCGATGGAGTCTGTGAATGATTTGCTTCATGGGAAAAAAAGCCGCAAGACCAGCCGGGAAAGGAAGCAGGGCATCCTGGATTCCATTGCTGCCAGGGTGAATGTCTTGGGGTATTCCACCCGGACTGCTGGGGACATTCAGAAAAAAATAAACGACTTGCGGCGCAAGGTCAGGGGCAAGGTGTCCACCATCAGGAGGCATGAGAGGGGCACAGGTGGTGGTCCCCCATGTCCTGTCACCCTGACCGCGGAGGAGGAGGTGGTTGCACGCTGCCTGGAGAGGGAGCAGGTGGAGGGGGGTCCCAGGCTATGACTCCATGGAGGAAGGCTCCAGGACAGGTAAGTGTTTTTTATCCCCTATTTGATTTGTTGCATTTGGGGGGAGGGTACATGTGCCAAGTGTGTGGGACCACCAACATGTGTCTGCTTTGTGTCATCCACAGATGACGGAGCTGGGCCATCATCGGTCAGCGTCCATTCCACCCCATCCCCCCCACGCCATCGTGTGCCCGAGCCCCTGGGTGGTGAAGAGGTGGAGGAGGAGAGTGGCCACACCACACCTGCCGAGGTGGTTGTGGAGGATCCTGCTGTGGCAGAGCAGGACTTTACTTTAGTTTTGGAGGTCTCCTCCCCTTCTCCTGGGCCATCTGTTATCCCCTCCCCCATCCTTGGAAGCCCCTCAAGGGTGACTCCTTCCCCCCGGGGACAACCATCTTCTGGCCCCAGGAAGGCGACCCAGAAGACCAGGGGGGTGTCTGATGTTGTCCAGGACCAGTTGGCGAGGGATCACGCCAGACAGACTGAACAAATGGGGGCCATAGTTGGCCACTTACAGAAAGTGTCTGACAGCCTGGGCTCCGTTGCCCAGATAAGCAACGCAGTCCAGGATGTCAGCTGTAATTGCGCTGCAGTGGTCACCAGTTTGGGGGAGGTGCATGGGGAAATTACGCAACTCACTGCAGCCGTCCAGGCCAACACTGCTGCCATCCAGGGTAACAGTGCTGCCATCCGGGACCAGGGGAGGCTGAGTCGGCGGGCCCAGCATTACCAGGTCACCCGTCAGCTCCGGATGCAGGCCCAGACGAACTCATACCTCGGCCGGATAGCCATGGCCTTGGAGGGCATGCAGGCCACACCTGCCAGGAGTGGCCCACCTGGGGATCAGCCACCTCCAGATGCCCCCCCACCCCCACCCACTCCATCCAGGCAGCTGAGGAGGCAGACAGGGGCCCCCAGAAGAAGCCCCCGGCATCCCCGATGAGGCTTTTTTTTTGTTTTGGTTTCTATGATTTTTTTTTAAATACTCAGGTCATGAGTTTTTGTTTATTTTTTATTATTTATTTTATACTCAGGTCTTGAGTTTTTGTTTATTTTTTATTATTTATTTTATACTCAGGTCATGAGTTTTTGTTTATTTTATATTATTTATTTTATACTCAGGTCATGAGTTTTTGTTTATTTTTTTTCTCAGGTTATGAGATTTTGTATTTCTTTTTTTACTGCACACGGTCAGGAGTGCAGGGGACAGTGTGAATGGTGTGTGAATGTGAGAGGGTGGCACTCCTGACAGTAAGGGGTGTCACCCTCGGCCGTGGTGGTGAAGTTAACCCCACGGCTGTATGAATGACGTGTGAAAGGTGTATGAATGGACAGTGACATCATTGGGGCCTTGACGCTGGCGTTGCTGCTCCCAAGTCCTACATGCTGGACTTGGGCTAATCCAATGCGATGTGGATGTGGTGTGTGTGATCTAGGGACATCAGTGGTGTACACGCGTGCACTGTCTGTGTTATTAATGTTTTGGTTTAGTGTCCAAAGATGCTTACGGCGAGGACCCTCCTGACTGCTCTTCCATCAGCAGACTGGGTGTCCTCTGGCAGGTGGGGACTGTGTGGGTCGGGGGTGAGGTCATCACGTATGTCAATCTGCAGGCCTTTTCTCATAGCAAAGTTGTGCAGAATGCAACATGCACCGATGATCTGACACACGAAGGTAGGGGAATACAATAGGGCACCCCCAGACTTATCCAGGCAGCGGAAACGGGACTTCAGGAGCCCAAATGTTTGCTCCACCACTGCACGGGTTTTGATGTGTGCTTCATTGTATTTTCTCTCTCCTCTGGTTTGGGGGTTCCGGAAAGGAGTCATTAGATGGGGTCCTAGTGCATATGCAGAGTCACCTGTAAGGTAAAAGACAGGAGAATGTTAGTCATGCATGTGCCACTTCTGTTGTGCATCACGGGAGGGGATAGTCATGCCTGACTCCCATGTCACTCACCAACCAGCCAGCTGTCCCCATACATGTTCTGGTTAAATTCTGCTGGGATGGGGCTCTGATTGTATATGAAACTGTCATGGCTGGACCCGGGGTGTTTGGCACGGACGTGCCATATGAGGCGTTGGGCATCGGCTATCACCTGTACGTTGATGGAATGCCAATGCTTCCGATTGCGGTATATGTGCTCTGTGGCACTGGGGGGCTGTAGGGCCACATGTGTGCAATCAATGGCCCCCACAGTGCGTGGGAATCTGGCAATGTTGTAGAAATCTGTCATTGCCTTCTGCCGCAGCTCCTCAGTGGTGGGTCTGATGAACTGGTTGGACATGCGTCTGAGGATTGCAGGGACAACCTGGTGCACACATCTGCTTATGGAGGACTGTGACATCCCAGCCACCACTCCACTTGTACGCTGAAATGATCCAGTTGCAAGGAAATGAAGTGTTGCCAGGACCTTCACCAGTGGCTGCACTGCTTGTGAGCGGTGTGTCTTGCTGGTGATGTCATCCTGCAGGGTTGTGGTTAGTTCAAGTATTGCATCTGGGCTGAATCTGAAGAGGCGATACACCTCCTCATCCCCCATGCCAAAGAGGCTCATACGAATGCGGTATATCCTCTCACGTGCCCGCCTCCTTCGTTCCGGGGGACCCATCAGTAGTTCGAGGACCACAATTGCTCCTGGCATGTTGGCACACAGAGGTGTTGTCCTTGCAAGTGTGGTTGTTCAGCTAGCTCCTATCGTCAGTAACGCTGCTGTAGCTGCTCTCCTGCTGACCTCTGACCGTCTGGAGTAAAGATAAAGCAGCCTTTTGTAGAAATAACTTTGCGCCGGACGGACGAGATACGCGCGGCGCATGTAGCCAGCGTATGGTGCTTATCCGTTCACGAATTGGGAAATCTCCCTCATTTGCATATTTGCAGGGGAAATCAATAGACGCGACTGATGCGCCAAACGAAATTATGCGCTGACGATACTCTGGCGTCGGAACGTTCCGCCGGTCGCAAATGCCGCGTCTTCGGGCGCATCTAGTTTGGTGGGTACGGGCACATAGAAACGACGGCGCATCTTCACAGTTACGCGGCGCATATCGAAATACTCCAGCGCAAGTGTTGCTGAATCTGGCCCAATGAATACAATCAAATGTTGCCCTGTTACAGAAGAGATGCTGAGGTTAGTCAGATGAAATTGATGTTGGTCGCCGACATGTTTCGCAAAAACTTGCGTCTACAGGGCGCCGCATCTATCTTGGATCTTTCTCTATTAATATGCAAGAAATATAAATTAATCACATATATTGTTACAGGGTACGGAAAAAATATATTTGTTACTCATATTAATATTATTACATAGTAAATAAATATACAAGCTCACCAACAACTGTAAACTGTCAAGCTTGGCCAGTGCAAATACACAAAGTGGATTGGGTAATCAGAGGGTGGTAGTCAACCCGGGCAGCAGACGCACCCCCAACGGGCGTCAGAACCGCAGGGTTTAATAGTGGAAATGTTTCGCCCTGGAGAAATAGTAAGGGAGTGTAGTACACTGATTTATGCAGAGATTATTAAATGAACTAAGAGGTATATGTAAAATTGCTAAACATATACCAGCAGAGTACCACAGTGATAATAATAACATTATTATCAACTTACAACAGGAAAAAATTATATTATATCACGTACCTAGTGTTTCATATAGTACCACAAGTCCACATGACAAAGAAGGTAGTAAGGAGAAAACCAAGGAGAAGCAACAGTTCCCTAAGGCTGAGAAAATATATATGGATTTAGCTAGTGGCAATAAACCAGATTGCCATATGTATATAATTCTGCTGGGAGGTGCAAATGGGGAGGAAAGGGGGGGGGGGGAGGGGGGGGGGGAGGGGAAAGAAAAGGGAGGGGGGAAAGGGGGAAACGGGGGGGGGGGGGCAGGGAGAAGAGCCTAAAAAAGCTATAGGAATGCACATTTAACAGATATTGACCATATAAGCTAATGTCCAAAAGGGAGTTAATATGCAGGTATTATAGCCCCTCTATATCATCTACCATGATAGGAGGGGAGGAGAGAACAGCTCTGTCCTTACTTATAATAACCCCTACCATTACCATATTGGATAGCAAAACCGGGGCCGCAGAATATATAATACTAAGGAAAGAGGACCTTGAAAATTCCACATAGTCATACCTTGTATGTAAGCTTATCCAAAATATACTGTCCCTCAGTCATTAGGTGGTCTCCAACCGCGCGGTGTGTATGGAATACTCACACCTGTCAGCGTTTAAGAAGCCAGGGCGAACCCGGAAGTGAAGTGTCAGTACTGACCCCTGACATCACTTTCTTCGAATCCAAGCTTGCGGCGCATGCGCAGATAGGCCAGGAAACGGCCATCCCGCGCATGTGCCGTAATCCACGTGAAAAGATAGGAGGGGGGTTCCTGTCCTAGATAGTAGGATCCAACATCTCCACTGCCTAGTGTCGCCGCCGCGGCGGATCCTCAGATATTGCCCAAAAGGGAGGCTTCCCTAATTATTTTATGACATATATTTCCTTCAACACTTTCAATCTTAAATTTACAATTCAATCTGATACACGAAGTATCCCATTCTTGGATCTGAAATTGATCATCGATCCCAATCGCCTTATACATAGCAATCTCTATCGTAAGGAAACGGCAGGAAACACCATTCTCCATTATTCAAGTGCCCATCCCCGCCCCCTAATAAGAAGCATACCTTTTGGGCAATATCTGAGGATCCGTCGAAATTGTGCAAAAGAGGCAGATTTTGAAACTAAAGCCAAAGCCTTGTATTCAAGACTAATGTTAAGAGGCTACAGCAAAAAGGTATTGAAACAAGCATACCAACGGGCAAAATTAAAATCTAGAGAAACTTTGATTTTTGAGCCTAAAAAGAAAGAAGTGAACGCCACAATGAAATATGTCACCACTTTTAGTGCCAACCAAGATGTTTTTCGTAGTATCATTGCTAACAACTGGCACTTCCTTGCGGAGGACCGAGTTGTGTCAAAATACGTAGCAACGAAGCCAGAAATTGTTTATAGATGGCCTAGATCAATCAGAGACAATGTGGTTCATAGCCATCTGGCTTCGAATCCACTGGATACAACTGCAACAACAAGGAAAGGAACCTTTAAATGTGGTCACTGTAATCAATGCCCCTGGATAAGAGAAGGGACAGGCTGCCCTCTACCAAGGGGGGGGCTATCAAAAATCAGAAACCTATGCAGATTGTACCACTGTGGGTGTAGTGTATTTAGCGACCTGCACCTGTGGTGCTTTCTACATAGGAAAAACGAAGAGACCGTTTGCAAAACGAATTCAAGATCACTTGTACTACCTAGAAGCCGGCCTATTGTATACACCAATCTGCAATCATGTAGGGCTACAACATAGTTTTGACCCGGGGGTTATTACTTTCTTTGCATTGGAAGTGATCTCTCCATCAGAAAGAGGAGGAAATTATGATAAAAAGATACTCCAACAGGAGGCCCGTTGGATCTTCAACCAAAGGGCCACTTATGCACCAGGTTTAAATTTGGCTTTATCCTTTAAACCATTCTTGTGAATTTATTCTAATTTTACTTGAGTATTCATTGCTAAATCAGTGCAATATGTATGTTGTATCCATATGGAATATGTATGACGGGTTAATTTGGAAGGTCCTTTCATGCCACCTAGTGGACCCCTTTAGGAACAACTTATCAAAATGCTGTTAGTTAGAATATGGTCAATATGAGAATCTATATGAAATTAGTTTTCCCTTTTTTCTTTTACTCTTTTAGAGGATTACATCAGTATGGGCTATTGAGTCTAAATATCACATAATTATTAGTACTGTACTGTACGTTATATCGTATATAGTTCTTTCTTTCTTATATACATGTGTTTTAATGCTGTCTGCCGAGTTTTGCCAGTGGGATGCACTCATGTCCTCATGACAGTAGGTGCTGGGAGCCAGTGGGTGGGGCTATCCGAGCAGCGGCGACATTAGGAAGTGGAGATGTTGGATCCTGCTATCTAGGACTGGAACCCCCCTCTTATCCGTTCACACGGAGTACTGACCCTTCACTTTCCGGGTTCGCCCTGGCTTTTTTTTTTTTTTATATTAAATTTGTATTGAGAAGATTTACAGTACAATAACAAAGACAAAGAGCATGAACAAAGCATCATGGTCAGTTAGGACACAATTAAATATAAAGAACTTGTACAATAATACACATTGTGAAAAATGTTATCAGGATTCCAACGGAATGGTGTAAAACTAATCATCCTTGACCAATAGTAACTTCAAACAGGTATTAACTGTAACTGCTCTAGCAAGAAAAGAAGAATAGTAACTTGTATAACTACAACAGGGAGAAGATTGAGAGAAAAATAAAGGGGGAAAGGGGAAGGAAAGAGAAGAAAAAAGGAAGGGAATTTGAGATGGAGAACCAAGCTGATAAATCAATAACCACGGAGCAGCGTGGGAGGGATCCGCTTGCAGTATACAGTATTCATTAGACAGCTAACGGGAAGGAAATCACATCATCTAGATCTCTCTGTCCATACCTGCCACTGTTTATCAAACTTCCTTTTAGAACCATTTTTCACGGCTAATAGAGATTCATACACATAATTCGTTTGGGTAATTCTTAGGGAGTCTGTTAAATTAGGTGTGAAATAAGACTTCCAATTCCTGACTATGAGCATTCTGGCTGCTAAAAACATGTGAGTGACCACAGTGCGGAATTGGGGAGGGATGGTCTCTATAGTCAGGTTCAGTAGTGCTAGTTCAGGATTTGGCTTAATCAAAAAAAAAACTGTCAATGAGGAAATGTATTTAAATAAACTGTGCCAAAAACTAGTGAGGTGTTTACACTTCCAGAAAACATGTAAAAGGTTTCCTACCTCCCCACATCCTCTCCAGCACAGAGACGAGTTGTCATGGGAAAATTTGGAAAGCCGGTATGGGGTGAGATACCATCTCAGATTAATCTTTTGGGTGAGTTCCCAATGATTAGTACATTTAGATGCTCTGTACACCGAATTGAAGGCCCCTTTCCACTGTGAGTCAGAAAATGACTTTCCCAACTCGGTTTCCCATTTAACAAAGGGGGAAGATCTGACAAATTCACATTTTTGTTGGGAAATATTGTAAAAGAGGGGTATTCCCTTGGAGTAGGAGGACGAGGAAGCATAGAATGACCATACCTTGTTTTGTACAACTATTCGGTGTGATTTAATCGAATTTAGAAAATGGGATAATCTATAATGCTTAAAAGCCTCAGAGGGTGGCAAACTATATTTGTTCATAAGGGAGTGGAAAGGGAGAAGACAGTCATTGCAATATAGGTCAGAAACATACGTTATCCCCCTGTCCTTCCACCCCTTAAGGTCAATGTCTGGGATAACGCTTGCTAGTGTTGAAATAGGGATAGGCAGTTCAGTCGTGTCAGATGTCGAGTCTACAATAGAACCTAAGTCCCTCTTGGCTCTCAGCGTGGCCTGAATGGAGACGGGAATATCATGTAGAGGGAAAGGATTCCATCTGTCCAGGATTAGTAGGGAGAACAGATCTTTGGTTGGACTGATGACCTTCTCAATATTGCACCAAGGGGTATCTACCGTGTCGGATAGCCAGGATTTGACCTGGTTTAGCAAAGAAGCGCGATAGTAGTCCCGTAGGTCAGTAAAACCCATACCGCCCACCGACCTATGTTTAACTAATAGTGCTTTAGAGCATCTAGGGCTACGCGAGTTCCAGACATATCGACGGAGGACCGATTCCAAAGCTTTCATGTGAGCAGGTTTAATGGGAACGGGGAGAGTACGGAATATATACAGGATTTGAGGCAATAGGAGCATTTTAAAGGAGGCGAGCCGACCAGACCAGGACAGCTCAGTCCTAGCCAAGCGAGCCGCCTCATTCGTGAGTTTGACTAATAACGGTGGGAAATTAGCCCCAGCTAAGTCCGAAGGGTCAGCGGTCAATTGAAATCCCAAATAAGAAATGCTTTTCTCAGCCCAGGAGTATGGGAGGGACTTCTTTAGGGCAGAACACATGTGTGGAGGTAAATTCATTGGTAAAATGACTGATTTGGAGGAGTTCACTTTATAATAGGAGATTGTAACGGCATGCACCGTGACAGTCTGAGATATTCCTATGTCTAGGGTCACCTTATGTCCACTAGGGCCATAGGATGACAAAGAATCATAATTCATATGTTACAGAAGACATTAATAAGGGACATTAATAATAATCCAGGTTTGCAGGATGTCTTCAAATATCAAAAGCTGTTAGCTATGCAATCTGGGCACACATGCTTTTGAAAGGTGTTAATTCAGGTCAGCCAGCCAGTGAGTCATACCTTTGTATAATAGGCTATTGAAATATCTGAAGGTGTGGATTGCACCCACTCTCACTGCCATTGTGTGATAAAGATGTCTGTGTTACTATTCAGGGTTAATTGAAACCTATTGATAAAACGGTGCCATCATGTCTAGCTACCAATTAAAGAATTATCCTCAGTGAGTGAATAGGGGGGTGGAGATTGCATTGTCCTGTGATTAACTGTATTATGCTGTACTGGATATGAGAAGCTGAGAAAATACTAATAAATTGTCATATCTTGGGAAGCAAGAACGGAGCTCTGTCTCGTCTTATTCTGGGAAAGGATATGGATCGTGTATGCAGTATTGTCGGAGTGTGTCAGATAAGCTTGTCGTGGTTTGATGGAAGGTTGTAAGCGGTACTGACCGTTACAGAGATAGATCCAAAACTGTCCAAGACGGCTTGGATGTGAGGGAGAGGGGTATTCAGGGAGGTAATTGATAGAATAATGTCATCTGCAATGAGATTTATTTTGTGGGAGGAACCTTGGAGGGAGAAACATTGAATTTGGGAATGGGCTCTAATTTTTTCAGCTAACGGTTCAATAAGAAGGTTGAATATGGAAGGAGACAGGGGACAGCCCTGTCTTGTTCCGTTAGTGATGTAAAAAGGACGGGATAGGCTGTTAGATGTATAGACCTGGGCAGAGGGTTTCGAATAGAGGGCTTGAATGGCAGTCATAATGGGGCCTCAGAAACCAAATTTGGCTAACGCGTGGGTCATATACCCCCAATGCACCCTGTCGAACGCCTTCTCCGCATCCAAGGAGAGGAGCAGAGAAGGCGTCCGACAGGACCACGCACACTGTATAATACCAATGACTCTACGGGTAGCATCTGCCGACTGTCTGCCAGCCGTGAAACCAGATTGGTCTGGGTTAATCAGTGTTGGCATTACTTCTAATAATCTACGGGCAAGAATCTTGGCATACAGTTTGACATCGGCGTTTAGGAGAGAGATCGGGCGAAAATTAGGGGGGGTGTCAAGGGGCTTACCGGGTTTAGGGATTGTAACGACATATGCTCTAAGCATCTCTTCAGGAAACATTGCTGAAGATGCCGCTTGGGAAAAGACATCTTCCAAAGATGGGGAGAGGACCTCAGAAAATGTTTTGTAGTAATCATTAGGGAGCCTGTCAGGGCCTGGGGACTTCCCAGTAGGCAACTGTTTAATCACTTTTGAAATTTCCGTCTCTGTAATAGGGGCATTCAGAGCTAGTGTTGCTCACGAATATTCGCATTGCGAATATTCGTAACGAATATTGCATATTCGAGTATTCGCGAATAAATCGAATATCGCGGTGAATATTCGATATTGCGAATATTCGTATTTTTTCAAATTTACTTTTTAAAACAGATCACATCCTAGTGATCTCCATCGATGTCTAAAAGCAATACTGGTATGATTAGAAACCCTGGGCCGAGTAGCTGAGGCGATCCTTTTATGTTGCCGAATATTCTGTGTTTTGTGTATAAAAAAAAAAAATTAGCTTTAGTTTAGTCATATAAGTTTGTGTAAGTAGAGTTAGTGTTTAGTGCATATTAGTTTATAATCCAGGAAATGATCTCCGTTTTCGCGTGTTGACGAGAATTTCGCAATCAATTTCGCATTCGCATTAGCGAAATTTCGCATTCGTATTAGCGAAATTTCGCATTCGCATTCGCATTCGCATTAGCGAAATTTCGCATTCGCATTAGCGAATAAAATATCACGAATATTCGATATTAGCGAATATTTCACGAATATTCTTCTATATATTCGTGAAATATCGCGAAATCGAATATGGCGTATTCCGCTCAACACTATTCAGAGATTCCAGCTGTATCGGGGACAATGTGGGGAGATTTAAATCCGCCAAAAAGGTTTGAATGTCAAGGTCTGTGGGCTGAGGTATACTAACGTCATTTTTCAGGTTATATAAAGACGAGTAGTATTCTGCAAAAGAATTAGCAATGTCCCTAGGGTTATATATCTTGTTGTCATTTAAAGAGCTGCGAAGGAAGGGAATTTTAGAGCGCGTCTTCTGGGACCTCAGACGTTGCGCCAGGAACTTGCCTGCTCTATTGCCAGCAGAGTAGTGGGTCAGTTTTAGCGCGTTGACAAATTTGTCATAACGCTCAAGCAGGAGGCGCCTCAAATCTGAGCGGAGCTTGGTCAATTTAGATGACACTTGGACAGTTGGTAAATTTTTATTCTGTGACTCCAGAGATCTGATACTCTCTATCAAGTGATCTATTTTTATAGTCCTCTGCTTCTTAAGTCTAGCACTCATCTGAAGTAAGATACCTCTTATAAAGGCCTTGTGGGCGCACCACAACATTGTTGGGTCCGACACTGTCCCCGTGTTGAGAGTGAAGAATTTTTTCAGCTGTTTAGTAATGGAGTTCATAAGGTCAGGTATTTGGAAGAGGCTAGTGTTAGCCCTCCACAGATACGCCGGTTCAGGTGCCCCCCCCCCCTCCACCACCGAGATAGAGACAGGTGCATGATCTGACCAAGAGATGTTGTGAATAGTGGAGGAGGAGACCGACCGAAGCAGCGACCTGTCGACCAGGATCATATCTATGCGAGAATATGAGTTGTGCCTGGAGGAATGAAAGGTATAGTCCCGTTCACTAGAATGCTGGCACCTCCATACATCGTAAAGATCTGCTCTGTGGAGGGATTGAGGTTGAATGTTCCGCGCCAACAAAATTAAGTGAAAAAGCTGCTACTTGATAACAAATAAAAAATATTTGATTTGTCAAATGTTAAGAAGAAAATTAAGTGTGCTGATTATATAATTCAATTACATTATAAATAGTGCTAACAAGAGTAATTATACAAAATACATGCCTATTACATACATTTAGAATAAACAATAGAAAAGTCCATATGTGATAGACAAAAAAGTCACATTGGTTAGTGACTACTAAATAAAGTCCCAATATGTGCAAGGTTGCTTGAAAAAATCTTGTGAAAAGTATTTTTCCCCGAATCTTGAATAAGTGTGGAAACAAAGCCTTCACCTTGTAGTAGGAATCCCACCCAATAGTGCTCAAATGGTTAATGCGCTTACCAGACCACACTGACTCCTTTAATTAAAAAGAAAGTCAGATACAGCAGAAGCAGTATGTGACTGCAAACACTTGGATAGACAGGATAGCTGACGGTCTCAAGCCCAGGTAGTAGACGGTGACATATATGCAAGAGAGAAATCACAATGCCCCATAGCATAATACTGATTGGTTTATTTGAAAAGAGAAAAACATAAAACAGCCAAATGGCCTCTTACATTAAAAGATGCCAGACCCGGCATCAAGGCTGATCGCTTGTAGAGGATATGGAACCAGCATGGAGCATCTGCTCAGCAGCGGCGTGAAGCGGCGTGCGTTTCACTCGGCGATACCCGACAACCAGGTGACCGGAACCGGCGTTAAAACATGTGACTAGGTACGCTGCCGACGTACGTTTCGTTGTCTAAACGTCTTCAGGGCGCGTGTCTAGTCACCAAAAGCACAAAGTATTTGTAGTGAGTGTAACCCCTCCCATTTCAATTGGACCTGGAAACCATTAACCCCGAAAGCGCTGAAACAGCCTTGATCTCGGGCATTACAATTTGGGCAAATAGGAGGTTGTAAACACACATAAATAAAATACAAATCTATCAATAAAAACAGAGGGAAATTTGGGCACCATCTAAGAGATATAATTGATTATGTATTATGTATAGCAAAGCTACAAGCAGAATTAATGACCCATGTACCGTGTCTGCCGCAATACACTGTCATTAAAAACCGGTAATTACAACTCAATATTTAGTCTTATTCAGCAATGAATAGCTTAAAAAAACACACACACACCCCCTCCGGTCTTAACCTAGGTAGGGGTCACACATCTTAACGATAGAAATACTATCTTGTAGATGGTCCTTGCTTAACATTATATGGGTCTTACAGCTTAGTTGAAAAAGAACTAAAGGGGAACTCTGGATTCCCTCAAGATATAATTTGAACATTTAAAAATATATATATATATATAAATGTACATTTACAGAAATATATATTTAAAAAAATTGTGCATATGTGACAAGTTGTTTGGATGCAACATAAATGCTGATGGAAATCTTCCCTTATGTTATCTTAATACCAATGCCCCACAATGGGGAATAAGATAGAACAATTAGCCGTTGGCAAGGAAACAATTGAGATCTAGCTCAATGTTCATACCCAACGGTTGCATGGTACGAAGGGTATATATCCATTTCGTTTCATTTTGCGAAATGCTCCGAGTCATGTTTGTCCCTCTCCAGTGTTTTGTCACTTTGTCTATACCCATAAAAGAGCATAATCTAGGGTCACTCGCGTGATGACTAGCAAAGTGCCTAGAGACACTATGATTAGGAAAACTTTTCTTGATGATACCTAAATGCTCATTAATCCTGATTTTTAACTGTCGGGTAGTACGTCCGACATTATGAAGTGGGCATGGGCACTGGAGAATATACGTCACATGATCAGTATGGCAGGAAATGAATGGTCGAATTTTAAATTGTTCTTCTGTGACTGTTGATTGGAAATGTGTAGTCTTTTTCCGATCATTGGATTTTCTAGTTGTTCTACATGCCTTACATCTAGTACAATGATAAAATCCAGATCCATCAAGAAAGGTGCTAGGTTTTTTTGGGGGGTCAGGCACATTGGGGGCAATTCTGTTTCTAAGTCCTGGTGCCCTTCTGTAAATAAACTTCGGGGCATGAGGAATAACTGTTTGTAGATCTTTATCTTTCAGGAGTATTGGCCAATATTTCCTAAAGATACGTTCTATTTGTTTATATTGCCTATGATACCCTGTTATGAATGCCATTTCTCCCTTATATTCTTTTTTGGGCTTGGTGGTCAAAATAGCTTGTCTATCTAACTGGGATACTTGGGTTATCGCTTGATTAAGCACATCAGGGGAATATCCTTTTTCTATAAAGCGTGATGTTAAAGTTCGGGCTTGTTGTTCAAAATCACTTGAAGATGCGCAATTTCGCTTAAGTCTTATATATTGTCCTTTTGGGACAGCGCCAATCCACTGGGGATGATGGCAGCTACTTGTAGGGACAAAGCCGTTTCTATCAGTCTCTTTAAAAAACGTGAGAGTCTCGAACTTAGTTCCTTTCTTTTTGATGGTAAGGTCCAGATAATGTACAGTATCAGAATTAATTTCGGCCGAAAACTTGAGTCCATATTGATTGTTGTTCATTCGATTGATGTACTCATTTAAAGTGTTTTCTGGGCCCATCCAAAATATTAAAATATCGTCTATGTATCGTCTGTAGAACATGAGTGATTCATGTCTATCAGAAAAAATGGATTCTTGTTCCCATTTATTTAGTACTATGTTAGCAACGCTGTGGAGGGATTGTAGCATCGTAGGTGGGGGGGCGTTTAGGGTTAGAGGTGGTGTCAACGTCACAGTCAACCATCATGTTGTAGTCCCCACAGATAATTACTGCACCTTTTTCAACCTTATCTACTTTCCTAAGGAGCCTGTGGAAGAACCTGAGCTGATGTGCGTTAGGGGCATACAGATTAACAAGGGTGTAAGTACGATTATTAATCTCAGCAACAAGGATCAGGTATCTGCCCGCAGGATCAGAGACCAAGTCCTTGAGCATGAAGGCAACCGAATCCCTGATAGCAATAGAAACTCCTCTATGTTTTTTATCCGAGGCAGAAGCAAAAAATACATTAGGGTAATTTTTATGTTTAAAGGCGGGTGGAGCATAGGATAAGAAGTGGGTTTCCTGTATGCACAAGATGTCCGCATGAAGCTTCTGGGCCTCAGACCAAAGAGAGGATCTCTTGACCGGATGGTTCAGTCCGTGAACATTAAATGAAACTACCGTAAATGCCATGAAAAAATAGGGCAAGGATGATAACAACAGTACCTCAGAAGGGGTGTGAAGATGTCAAACAACTGGGAACTCCGGCGATGGGTTAACGTGCAGACCACTCGCAACATCCCGTTCAGTGAAGTCCATCTCAAGGTAGGTGTATGCAAAAAAAAGGAGGTAGAACAGTAGATAAAGATAGGAACAAACAAAAAGACATACGAGCAAGGTAAACAATAACAAGTTCAATAAAAAGGGAGATTCAGTCATGAATCTGAAGGCAGCACATCTGCCCATTCGTTATGGGGGGAGAGTAAAAAAAAGAATGAAGGGTTTGCCTAGGAACGTGTAGTGAAGAGCCGCTTTAGGGCCGAGGAAATCAAGAGGAGCGCTTCTTGCCCCTTTTCTTGTGTGACACAAGCTGCCACTGATCCTGGGTCTGCAGTTTGACTGACGAGGAAGCGCTGTCTGTCAGTTTCGGAAGAATGTCCCATGATCTCAGCAGAGCCAATCCTTCGTCCAAAGTGTTGATCACTGAGGTACGGTCACCCTGTGTGATTGTGAGTTTAGCCGGGTATCCCCATCGATAAATGATGTCATGGTTGCGGAGGGCCTCGGTGACTGGCAGGAGGGACTTGCTCCTCTGCATCGTGAACTGTGAGATATCCGCGAAAAGCTGAATGGAGGAGTATTTCTCGGGCGGGTGGTTATTTTTCCAAAAAGCCTTCATGAAGCGCTCTTTGGCCTGGAAAAAATGTACTCGCATGAGTACATCTCTGGGGATGTTCTCAGGGAGGTGTGAAGGCTTGGGGAGATGATGGATCCTATCAATATGGAGGTCTGCATCAGACAAGTCAGGAACATAAGCCTTCATCAGATTCAGGGACACCACGAATCTTCACATTATTTCTCCTGGATCTGTCTTCCAGGTCCGAGATTTTAGATTTGATCCACAGCATCTCATCAGCTTGATCATTATGTGAATCAACCAGGGAATTATATGATGATGCAAATTCCCCCATCTTCTGCTCCACGTGCTCAACCCTGTCACCCAACTCCTGTACATCTGCTTTGAACCCCTTCATGCACTGCATTATGTCCGCATGGTGAGAGCTGCAGAGGGACACCAACATGTCCTTTAACTTTATGTCAGAAATCGGTTTGCCAGCAGTGGGGAAAGAGTTAATATTTTCCGCCAGTTCTCTGGTGTCATTTAATGAGTCCTGGGCTCCACTCCCTCCTTCCCCGGCAGTCTGAGGGGAAAGATGGGGTTTGGAATTTGCTGGACTCCGTGACAGAGGAGTGGATGCTTCAGGGGAGCTACGGGCGGCACTAACCTGAACGTCCGGGCTCGTCGGGGTTGAATTAGAGCTGCTGGAGGAAGCTGGGGAAGCCGCGCCGGCGCCATCTTGAGTCAGGCCGCGATCTGACGGCGTGAAGAAATGGGAGAGTTTCTGCACCTGCAGCGGTCCCTTTCGTTTGCGGGCCATACCGGAGGTATTCTCGAGGTGTCAGGGGCATTCCAGGAGGTTGTGGAGGGGTAATGTGTCCTCGGCACGTCGCTGTTCCTTGGGCTGGCACGGGGCTCACTGCTTAAGCGTCCATGCAGGAGCTCGGTAGCCACGCCCCCCCGCCCTGGCTTCTTAAGCACTGACAGGTGTGAGTATTCCATACACACCGCACGGTTGGAGACCACCTAATGACTGAGGGACAGTATATTTTGGATAAGCTTACATACAAGGTATGACTATGCGGAATTTTCAAGGTCCTCTTTCCTTAGTATTATATACTCTGCGGCCCCGGTTTTGCTATCCAATATGGTAGGGGTTATTATAAGTAAGGACAGAGCTGTTCTCTCCTCCCCTCCTATCATGGTAGATGATATAGAGGGGCTACAATACCAGCATATTAACTCCCTTTTGGACATTTGCTTATATGGCCAATTTCTGTTGAATGTGCATTCCTATAGCTTTTTTAGTCTCTTCCCCCTGTTTCCTCCCCCCCCCCCCGTTTCCCCCTTCCCCCCCCCCCCCCCCCCCCCCTTTTCTCTCTCCCTTCTCCCCCCCCCCCCCTTCCTCCCCATTTGCACCTCCCAGCAGAATTATATACATATGGGAATCTGGTTTATTGCCACTAGCTAAATCCATATATTCTCTCAGTCTTAGGGAACTGTTGCTTCTCCTTGGTTTTCTTCTTACTACCTTCTTTGTTCTGTGGACTTGTGGTACTATATGAATCACTAGGTAAGTGATATAATATAATTTCTTCCTGTTGTAAGTTGATAATAATGTTATTATTATCACTGTGGTACTCTGCTGGTATATGTTCAGCAATTTTACATAAACCTCTTAGTTCATTTAATTATCTCTGCATAAATCAGTGTACTACACTCCCTTACTATTTCTCCAGGGCGAAACATTTCCACTATTAAACCCTGCGGTTCTGACGCCCGTTGGGGGTGCATCTGCTGCCCGGGTTGACTACCACCCTCTGATTACTCAATCCACCTTGTGTATTTGCACTGGCCAAACTTGACAGTTTATAGTTGTTGGTGAGCTTGTATATTTATTTACTATGTAATAATATTAATATGAGTTACAAATATCTTTTTTCCGTACCCTGTAACAATATATGTGATTAATTTATATTTCTTGCATATTAATAGAGGAAGATCCAAGATAGATGATTGCGGCGCCCCGTAGACGCAAGTTTTTGCGAAACATGTCGGCGACCAGCATCAATTTCATCTGACTAACCTCAGCATCTCTTCTGTAACAGGGCAACAATTGATTTTATTCCTTGTGTTTTATGTATTTATAATAAATTTGATATATTTTTTCTATACAATTTTCCATGTTGAATTATTAGCTCACCTATTGTTGACATTACACTTCACCAAAAAGTCCTATATGACTGGTGTGGCTTAACACCCACTCAGTGCATTTTTTGTCCTATAATTTTAACCCCTCAAGGACTGGTGTAGTGCTGTCTATGCTGGAAATCAACCAAACAAATACTTTTCAAATAGAAATAGTGAAAATCAGACGTACGCAAAAACTTCATAAACAATCTGGGGGTTTTCCTTTTTCGCTACTGTGTACTGTGCCCAATTATTTAGACATAAATCCAAAACATTAAAATAAAATGTCCATCCATGCAAAGTAATGATTGCTTTATTATGCAATTCCATGTTGTGCATGCTGTCCACCGCAAATATTGTGTGAAATCCTCCAACATCCAATTCTCACTCAGCAGATAACCATCAATTATAAGCGTGATCATCCAATCCACCAGGGACCCTGTGTCCACTATTATGATCTCCCCTCTCACTCAGTCCTGTAATAAGAGAATGCCATCACTACGCAACATATTTATTCAATATATATATATATATATATATATATATATATATATATATATATATATATATATATAAATAAAAAAAATCCAGTTCTTTCAAAATATTAACTCCACTTGGTAATACTTAATTACCTAAGTTGTGATTAATCTCTTGCCTAAATTATTATCAGTATGATTCCCTTGTTGTAATGGCAATGTGTAATCCCTTATGGGTCAATGAAAAAGCTGAGATAAGGTGGCTGGATAAACTTTTACAACATCAAAACCCCCTGAAATACATCATTTATTCATTCTAATTTCATACATATTTTTTAGTGTTAAGTAAATATTGCAGGTGCATACTTCAAGCACAAGTATTTAGAGATTATATTTATCCAACCAGACAGGGTGGCATATAGAATGGGTAGTAATTGTATCATTTTATATAATAATTGGATAATAATATATACAGTAAAACTTTGGTTTGAGAGTAACTTGGTTTGAGAGCATTTTGCAAGACAAGCAAAATGTTTTAATACATTTTGCCTTGATATACAAGCGATGTCTTGATATAAGAGTAGTGTCATGTCACAGCCGAGTATAAAAAAAAGAAGAGAGGAGCCTCCAAGTGAAGCAATATGGTTACATTTAATGAAGGTACAACATTTAGCAACATATTGCTACACATAGAGGTGCCTCTCTTCTCTTCTATACCCTGTAAAAAATGCTTTGATATACAAGTGCTTTGGATTACAAGCATGTTTCTGGAACAAATTATGCTTGCAAACCAAGGTTTTACTGTAAAGGAGAGTTGTTACACACAAGCAATCACCACCTTGCATGGATGGACATTTTAATGTTTTGGATTTATGTCTAAATATTTGGGCACAGTACTTAGTGGTGTTGGTATATTTGAAAGTGTATATTGATATATATTACAGTTGGAAAGGCTATCTATACATATAACTTTATATCTCAGGAAAAACATACAAATAGGGCTCTACTAAAAACAATAGATACAGAAGACATATTCATAAAGGAAACTCTACACAGGTGGAAATTCATTGCATTAACGACAGTAAATTTAGGAAGTGGAAAATAAGGTTAACCACTTGTTGACTGGGCATTTTTTTTGTATTTTTATACGCATGTTAAAATTAGCATTTTTTTTTTTTTGCTAGAAAATTACTTCGAACCTCCAAACATTTTAACCTTTTATTTTTATTTTTTACCTTTACTTTTCTAACTGGCTTTATTACCACAATCCAAGCCTCATCCCTATCATTTTCTTCGAGGTTCCCGGTTTATGTTGGACTTTCTCATGCATAAATATCTGAACATACAGTATGTCACCTATAAGAATCACAGGACACAGTTCTTCTGATTTTATGGCTTTATTGCGTACATTCTACTCATTTGCCAATACAATTTCTAAAGTTGTAAATTTGTACAATTAAAAGAACTTACCAAAAAAATTTTATAGGATTTTATATGATACATTTTATAAAATATATATATATATATATATTTTTTATTTTTTTATTTATTCAAAGCAGAGTACAAACTGGCCCACATGGACCCCAGTCAACATTGAAACGTACATACGTTGGCAGTAAGAGAGAACAGGCAGTCATATACAAATACCTTCAAAAACGTAAACACGCTTGCGCCTCACGCCCCCCCTTGTGTCTGGGACAGATGTGACCTTATCTGGAGTCCCACGGGGGGTCAACCATGTCACACTATAGTGGGTGTGCCCCTGAGCAACTAGAGTGTCACCCTCGCAGACAAGGCAGGCCTACATCAGGATCCGCAAGGTCCAGTTGACTCCACATTTTCCATTTTAAGTCTAGAGCTAGAGAGAAAGAAGAGCTAGGACGAAGGAGTGAGAGAGGGATAGAGTAGAGGGTGAAGATTAAGGGTTGGGGGTAGAAGATGGCCGGGAACTGCTCCCGGACAGGAAGAGGGGGGGAGGGGCGGAGGGGCAAAGGGGGGGGGTTGGGGTCCCTGTTACTGGGGGGGGTTGGGGTCCCTGTTACTGGGGGGGGGTTGCGGATGAGGGGTAGGGGAGGTGCCGTCCCGGCCTGCGTCCAGGGCCTCGCCCCTAAGGTTCCGTCTTATAAAATATATTTCAATATTATTCAAGTAATTATTGTTTATTGTAGAAAAAAAAAAAACGTAAGATAAGATGGAGACTGAATGAAGTCAGATTAACAAAATGGAAAATGGATTCATGTTACTTTTTAGCCCATGTTCGGGGTTTAACCCAGAATTATTATTTAACGAATTTATGTTCTAAATTCTATCTTTTTTTTTTTTTTTTACTTATTTGTCATACTAAGCAAACCATAAATGGATCAAAATTAGGCCAATTAATCAGCAGACTAGCTGAATTTTGATCCATCTATGATCTATCGATCAACTTCTGTACAACCAGCCTTATGGAAAATGATGGCTCGAGACTATGGCTGCTCTGTTCTCCCCCTGCCCACCCCTTGTAATCTGTCTATGTAAAAGCCCCATTATATGCCTTTACAAGTTGCTGCCCATGCTTCAAAGGTCCTCTGGTACAGAATGAGAGAACATATATTTGCCTGGCAAAATCGCTCCTAAATTCAGTAGGACCACAAATCTCTAACCTGCTGGATGCCCTGTGAAGTCAAGGTAGCAGTGAACCCCAAAATCTTATCCCTAATAGAGAAAAGTAATATTGATGCCAATAAGGAAGTGCAAAATGTGTGGGAAATCATCTCATATCATAATAAGTTTTTTTAATTAATCCTGTTTGTTTCTTATGAGCTGTCTGTATGCTTTGTCTCCCCTCAGCCACTTTGGCTGATACAACCTGTATGGGCACTGATCCAGTATTAAATATGATGCCAATGGACTGATGTTTGTACTCTGCAAACATTTTTCACTGCTGCACTTCAACAAAAAGACAAGAGCATGCTTATAACAAAAATAAGGGCATTAGCAGTATATTGACCATCTGAAGAATACAATATGAGACATGCATTTGTGGATACTTCCAGGTAAAGACAGTTTTAGTAGTTCACATTAAGCCCTGGTTCACATTGGTGCGTTTTGACATGCAAATTTGTTGGCAATGGCACGGTCCTAATCGGTGCGATGCTGCATTTGCGGTGCCGCACCGATTTCATAAAGTCGTTTCTGTACTATGTACTACACCCCTGGAAAAATTTGCGCCGTAAGTTACGGCGGCGTAGTGTATTTCTGGTGGAATTGAAATCGGCCAGTAGGGGGCGTGATTCACTTAAATGAAGCGCGTCCCCGCGGTGATCGAACTGCGCATGCTCAGTTCAGGAATTTCTCGCCGTGCATTGCTCTAAATTACTTCGCAAAGACGTAATTTTTTTGACTAGCGTAAATTACATACATTCCTATTCACGGACGACTTTATTAAAAAAAAATCAAATTTCGATGCAGTAACGACGGCCATACTTAACATGGCAAGTCTAACTATAGGCCGGATAAAAGCATCTTTAACTATACGCCGGAAAAAGCCGACTAGAGACACCGTAAGAGATTGCAACGGCCGCGCGTACGTTTGTGGATCGGCGGAAAAAGCTCCTTTGCATACCCGACGCGGAAAACGATGTGAACACCACCCAGCGGACGCCGAAGTATTGCATCTTAGATCTGAAGGCGTCCAAAGACGTACACCTGTCGGATCTAACCCAAAAGCCGCCGTATCTTGGTTTGAGGATTCAAACTAAAGATACGACGCGGGAACTTTGAAAGTACGCCGGTGTATCAGTAGATACACCGGCGTACTCTCTCTGTGGATCTGGCCCAATGTATACAGTATATATGGTGTATGGCTAATATATGTCTGTATTATAAGGATAGTGTGTGAGGTATATCTGTAGTTAGATGTGTAAATACTGTATTAGTTTACAGATCTCAAGTTAAGCATCCAAACTTTTGCACTGAACCATTAGCTATGTGATATGTACCAACCACATTAGCTCATTAAATATGCAGCCACTACTTTGCTTAGAAGTACTGCATAGTGGCTGTGGCCTAGGTCTCAGTGTAAAGCCTAGTACACACTATGGGCCAGATTCAGGTAGATGGGCGAATCTTTATTCTGGCGTAACGTTGCTCATTACGTTACTCCGCCGAAACTTTAGGAGAAAGTACTGTATTCACAAAGTACTTGCTCCTAAAGTTGCGGCGGCGTATCGAAAATGGGCCGGCGGAATTCAAATTGGGTGGGTAGGGGGCGTGTAGTATTTAAACTAGGCGCAATCCCGCGGCGAACGCACTGCGCATGCGCCGGCCGTCAATGTATCCCAGTGCGCATGCTCCACATTAGGACGGTGTTTTCTACGTGAACGTCAATGACGTCAATCCCTATTCATGTACGAGTTACGCAAATGACGTGAAACTTTTTCAATTCGACGCGGTCACGACGGCCATACTTAACATAGGATACGCATGCTTTTTGTTGCTTTATCTTTACGCCGGGAAACCCCTTACGGAAATGTCGTAAAGTGACTGCGTCGGGCCCGCGTACGATCGTGAATTGGCGTATCTCGCTGATTTACATATTCTCGGAGTAAATCAGCGGGAACGCCCCTAGCGGGCATTTTAAAATTGCAGTTCCGGTACGACGGCGAAATACAATTACGCCGCTCGTATTTGAACTCAAGCCCGGTGTATCTTGTTTTCTGACTACAGAAAACAGATACGACGGCGTAGGTTAGAAGTTACACGGCTTATGTACAGATAAGCCGCGTAACTTCTACCTGAATCTGGCCCTATTAGTTGTTTTTCGTTCTACCCAGCAGGGTTAAATGAAAAAAAAAATGAACAGCTCGGGAGGAGATGATGGACTAACGGCTGGGTGGACTTCCCGTCGTTTTCCGCGTCGGGGTATGTTAGTACATCAATTTCCCCTGCTGATCTATTGTGTTCACACAAGCCGAATGCCATCCGGTTTCTATTTCTATAACCGGCTGATGCCATTGGACATTCGGACCATGTGTACTAGGCTTAAGTCACCAGCCATGTCTGGCTAATTGAACTGAACACAATACCCCTGTCTTCAGTAGGATGCAATGGGGGTTATTTACTAAAGGCAAATCTGCTTTGCACTACAAGTGCACTTGGAAGTAAAGTCGCTGTAGATCCGAGGGGGACATGCAAGGAAAAAAAAACAGCATTTTAGCTTGCACATGATTGGGTGATAAAAATCAGCAGAGCTTCCCCTCATTTCACATCTACCCCTTAGATTTAGAGAGACTTAAGCCTTGTACACACGATCGGTTTGTCTGATGAAAACGGACCATTGGACCATTTTAATCAGACAAACCGATTGTGTGTAAGCCCCATCCGTTTGTTTTCCATCTGTTAACAAAAAAAATAGAACATGTTTTAAAATTTTCCTATAGATAGAAAACCGATAGAAAAAAACGATCGTCTGTGTGGAAGTCCATCGGTCAAAAATCCATGCATGCTCGGAAGCATTGAACTTAATTTTTCTCAGCACATCGTAGTGTTTTACGTCACCGCGTTGGACATGGTCGGATTTTTGACTGATGGTGTGTAGTCAAGACTGATGAAAGTCAGCTTCATCGGATATTCCTGTACAAATCACATGCGACGTGACAGTGTGAACCGAGATTAAGCTTCATGTCAAGTTGCTTCTGTTTTGTCTGCAATCAGCAAGGTACTTTACCTTAATGGATAAAAGGTTGCTAAAGAGATCCATTACCATACTAATGTAAGGCATTGGCTAAGTGCTTCTGCACAGTTACATAAATAATATACATTTTATACCATACAGTTGCAAACTTAATTTCATTCCAAAGCCAGGTTCACACATGTTGGTTCTCTGAAAAGTGATTCACCGTAGATAGCTTTTCAGAGTGCAGCTAAGCAGCCACTGTTAGGCGTTCAGGAGGTGATACTGCTGTCTCCTCGATGACTGTCTTTACTTTTTTTGCCAAACGGGAATTTTCAATGTGCCCCAACCAAGAGCCAAGCATTTGGCTTGCGAGTGTGGCGCAGCCCTATTGACTTGATTATGCGAGTTTGGCAGACAATGCTGCCTGTCTACTCAACAATTGAACAGCCTTTACTAGCTGTATAGTAGGCATTAGGTGGAGGTAAAACCATGGCTCTACCACCTGTTTTTACAGCCCCCCCCCAGCCACCCATGTAAAAGAGGTATTAAGGTTAAATTTTTAATCTGTACGTTAAAAGAATGACACTACTGCTGTCAATATAAGTTATGTGTCACTAGTGCAATGTGTCAGAACTGTCATAGGAAAATAAGAAAAACTTTTGTCTTACTAACTGTTCTTTAACCACTTGCCTACTGTGCACCTACACCCCCTTCCTGCCCAGACAAAATATAAGCTTCCGGCACTGCGTCGCTTTAACTGACAATTGCGCGGTCGTGCGACGTGGCTCCCAAACAAAATTGGCGTCCTTTTTTTCCCACAAATAGAGCTTTCTTTTGGTGGTATTTGATCACCTCTGCGGTTTTTATTTTTTGCGCTATAAACAAAAATAGAGCGTCAATTTTTAAAAAAATGCAATATTTTTTCCTTTTTGCTATAATAAATAACCCAAAAAATATATAAAAAAAATATTTTTTCCCTCAGTTTAGGCCGATACGTATTCTTCTACATATTTTTGGTAAAAAAAAAATGCAATAAGCGTTTATCAAATGGTTTGCGCAAAATGTATAGCGTTTACAAAATAGGGGATAGTTTATGGCATTTTTTTTTTTTTTTTTTTACTATTAATGGCGGCGATCTGCGATTTTTTTTATTGGGACTGCGACGTTATGGCGGACATTTCGGACACTTTTCTGACATTTTTGGGTCCATTTACATTTATACAGTGAACAATGCTATAAATATGCATTGATTACTGTATAAATGTGACTGGCAGTGAAGGGGTTAACCACTAGGGGGCAGGGAAGGGGTTAAATGTGTGTCCTATGAGTGTTCTAACTGTGGGGGGAGGGGGGGGGGTGAATGGGGGAGGTGACCGATTGTGTCCCTATGTAAAAGGGACACAATCGATCTCCTCTCTCCCTGACAGGGACGTGCAGCTCTGTGTTTACATACAGAGCTGCACGTCCCAGCTCAGTTACTGAGCAATCGCGTGTGCCCGGCGGCGATCGTTGCCGCTGGGCACTCGCACGGGACCCCGGCTGGGTGGACTTCCCGTCGTTTTCCGCGTCGGGGTATGCAAATGAGCTTTTGCCGGCGATCCCCGAAATTACGATCTTCAATCACAATCTCTTACGGCACCTTTAGTCTTCTTTTATTTGCGTAACACTAACACTGCTGCTCTAATATTAGACAGCCCATGTTAAGTATGGCCGTCGTTCCCGCGTCGAATTTCTACGTTTTCCGACGTCTTTTATTATTTTTAACGTAAAACGTCCGGGAATAGGAATGTTCGTAAACGACGCTACTCAAACAACGAATGACGTAACGACGTGATTTCGCGCAATGCACGGCGGGAAATTTCTGAACGGAGCATGCGCAGTTCGATCGCCGCGGGGACGCGCTTAATTTAAATGCTTCACGCCCCCTAATCGCGTATTTCGATTACGCGGCGAGAAATAGACTACGCCGCCGTAGCGTACGGCCAAAAATCTACCAGGATTCGGTGTAGAGCCTGGTAAAATATGGCAGCGTAGAGTATTTCGATTACGCAGAGCAATATTAAGTGTATGTGAATCTGGCCCAATGTATTTATAAATGTTCTGTGTATTGGATGCGGTTTAAGCCTCAACCAATTCGCATAGGTATGAATCCGGCCTCAATCTTTTTAAATTGACAGTTTTCTGATATATTCTACAAGCATATTGTATGTAGAAACAAGTCAATTAATAAAACAAATTAAAAAACCTATAAAGAAAGAGAAAAGCATGCGCATTAATGTGCATTACATCACCCACTAACCTGTATTTATTATGAATGGGCTGCCAATGCACTGATTGGTCAGGACAATTTACCTGCAGTGTTTTTTCTATATCAGCACACCAAAAAGCTTGGTTGTGCATTACAGCCTGCTGCAGTTCACTGCAATGCATGAGTGTTGTGATGGCATTAAAAATCACTGCAGAGGACCAATACACACAATGTGAATTACCGCAAAACAAGGATGTGAATGAGCCCTAAATGTGCATACAGTTGTGTGTCTGAGGTGTAGTTTGATTGACACTATGCACTGGCCTATCTAAACTAATCTGACACGTATAATGGTGCAAAGGTGCTTTGGTGCATCTAAAGCTAGTCACACATAGCCCAATTTTACAAACTCCTTTAGATTTAATAATGCATGCTGTTTGAGGGCTTACCTGATTAGATATACAGGGTTATTTAAATAGATGATTTCAACTTTTAAGTCAAGCCAACTGAAAGGGATAGAAGTACATTCTGCACATCACTGGATAGAGGAAGGTGCAAAGTTTTATGATTCTATAGATTGTATGCACTCACTAAATCATTTCTTGCCACACACAAATCCACTGGACACTAGTTACTGATATTTGCTGCTTTAACCATTCGCTTTCTCAGATCTTAAAGAACAACAGGCATAGGTTGTTCTTCAAATACCCTTTCTTTAATGTATCCCCCATAGATCAAATTTGCAGGGTGTGAACGTACGGCATTCCCGGGGGTAAAAAGTACGCCGGGAAACCCAAGGGGAAAACCTAGAAGACTAGACTTTTTCCTCCCTACACATGACCAGGTTTCGCAAAAGGAAAACTGCCATGAGAGCTTTGGCCAGGAATCCCGGCCGTGTGTATGCTCCATCCTAATGTTTCCCATAGGAAAACTGCCGGGTAAAAAAACGCCGGGAATCCAGGCAGGAAAAAACTGAGCTGGTTCTCTTTGGATGGAGCATACACACTGCTGGTTTTCCCGACCAAAAGCCCTCATGGCAGTTTTCCCAACAGGAAAACTGGTCGTGTGTATGAGGCTTAAAGGGTCACTAAAGGAAAAAAAAATGTTGCTGAAATTACTGTTTACAGGGTATAGAGACATAATAGTGAACTGATTCCTTTTAAAAATGATTAAAAACAGATAAAAATCAATCATATAATGTACCTGCAGTTTAGTTTCATTTTTAAACTGGTTTCATGTTTCTGTGAAGTAAAGAGACACACAGAACAAAAACAAACAAATACAGGGCAGTGTTTTGTTTTTAAAATGAATCTGATTGGTTCTGAGGAGTTTTAGACACACAGTAATGACAGCTTGGACCACAGTGAAAAGCTGCCATGAGATTTTTCATAAGGAGCCAGACAAGCAGGAAGTGTGGAGATCACAGCAGAATTACAGCAACTTCAAAGCAAAAAACGAACAATGAGGACATGAAACCAGGACTGCAGTAAGGTAAAGGAAGCTTTTTAGCTAAAAAATAAATTCCTTTAGTGATCCTTAAAGTCTGGTGACCTGGGAGGCCACAGATGATGAACAAGATCTTGTTGTCCACCTCTTCCAATCTATCATCCTGGAATGGTGTCATTCACATAACACTGAACCTCCAAGTGGAAGGGACACAGGGCATCACATCTTGCATTAAAATCAAGTCATTCAAATTTTATTGAAGTTGCGGAAACAACCAGTTTTGTAGCAAGTCCAGACAGGAAAATCCTTTCACAGTTTCAAAAAAGAAAGGTCCATAAACGTTGTTTACAGAAATGGCACAAAACACATCCAGCTTCAATGTGTTTTTTGTTTTCTACAACTATGCAAACATTTTCATTCCCCCAAATTATTACATCATATTGATTAACCTTACCAGAGATATGAAATGTTGATTCTCCAAATAATTTGTTGTTTGGAAAAATTGTTCTCTTTCATATACTGCACAATTCGAACTTTCTGTTTTGGTCATCATGATGCAATGCCTGTAGTAACTGCAACTTGTACAGCTTCATTTGTATATGGTTTTTAAGAATACGCCATACAGCTGTGTGGCATTGAATGGGACATCTAGATGAGCTTTTGATTTTCAAACCTTTCTGTATCCCAGGAATGCTTTTGAAGAGCGAGAGCCACTTAACCGGTTGTGGGCCACAATGAGTGGATCGGGCAGATGACAGGTCTGTGTCCACCCTGCATATCGAGAGCAGACACAGCCCACTCTACTCTATGGGCCCTTCGATCCAATCCACCCAGGCAAAAGGGGATGGATCCTCTTCTTTTTTTTTTGGAGGTAGGCGGTGCACCTGCTGATCAGTTTGAAAACGGCCCAGTGACCACCGCAGAACAGATATGCCCCTATTTGGTATCACTCCGCCTGCGACAGGAGGCGGTGCTATACATCAGCATCGGCTTATGCGGCTCGCAACCGATTGCTTTCTCTACCGCCAACTTTATTCACAACACTAGTCGCGGGCCAGGTGAGAGGGCTCCACGGGCCACTGGTTTAGCACCCCTGCTCTTTCCAGTGATGTACAAAATATGTTTCTATCCAACACAGTTTGTTTGAAATAATACTGTAAATGTAATGGATAGCTAAAAAGAGCACTTTCACTATATAGTTTTTGGTAATTCTAAAGGAGAATATCAGATTTTGATGTGTGGACCTCCTAATTATTATAAAAACAATATGCATTCTTTGCCAGATTTGAGATTAAAAGGATTTTCAGCGGCTAGTTCAGGTTGTGACATGTTTTCTGGTAATGATTTACATTACACTGCAGTTCTGTGCATTATTTCTACTTTGTTTCTCTTGTTCCAAAAATGCATTCCAGTCAGGTGGTGTTAGAGGCAGCTTGATCTGAAAATGATTCCAGAATCTAGAAGAGATTGGCATCAATGGTGTTAATGCAGAAACCTCATTATATATTATAAAAACTATTACATATCCAAACATAAACCTTGCAGGTGCTCACAAATATACCTATACTAAATGCACTAGGTGTATATATAGGGCTAGATTCAGGATGGAGAGCGTAAGTTTGTGCGGGCGTAGCATATCTGATTTACGTTACGCCGCCGCAACTTTTACAGGCAAGTGCTGTATTCACAAAGTACTTGTTCCGTAAGTTGCAGTGGCGTAGCGTAAATGGGCCGGCGTACCCCTGAGTAATTGAAATTGGCAATGTAGGGTGCGTGTTTTATGTAAACTAAGTGTGACCCGACGTAATTGACGCACTGAACGAACTGCGAATGCGCCGGCTGTGAACGTAGCCCAGTGCGCATGCTCGAAATCACGTCGCAAATAGTCAATGAAAACGACGTGAACGTAACTTACGCCCAGCCCCATTCTGAATCGACGTACAATATGACGCTGTCCCGATGTCCATACTTAACATTGGCTGCGCCTCATATAGCAGGGGTAACTTTACGCCGGACATGAATCTAGCCCATAGGGCCAGATTCAGGTAGAGTAAGGCTGGAGTATCAGTGATACGCCAGCATAACTCTCACTTTGAGCTGGCGTTTCTGAAACGCCGGGTTGGAGTTCCTATACGAGCGGCTAATTGTATTTCGCCGTCGTATCGGAACTGCAATTTTAAAAATGGCGCTCGTGGCATTCCCGCTGATTAACGCCGAGAATATGTTAATCAGCGAGAGACGGAAATTCACGACGCAGTGACTTTCCGACGTTTCCGTAAGCGATACGCGGCGTAAAGAAAAACATGCCCCCTAGGTGGAGTATCCTATGTTAAGTATGGCCGTCGTCAACGCGTCAAATTTAAAAATGTTAGCGTCGTTTGCGTAAAACGTCCGTGAATGGGGATTGACGTCATTGACGTTCACTGACAGAATTTGGAGCATGCGCACTGACAGTCGACGCATGCGCAGTACGTTCGCCGCGGGATCGCGCCTAGTTTAAATAATACACGCCCCCCTACCCGCCCAATTTGAATTCCGCCGGCTCATTTTCGCTACGCCGCCGCAACTTTAGGAGCACAAGTCCTACACATTTAGCAATACAAAGTACATGGGTAAATGCACAAATAACTGTAAAAGAGAAATCAGAAAAACATACTGGTGATGATAGATATCTGGGTCCCTCTGAAGTCGTGTTTGAAATCCAATGTATAAATCATCCCAGAGTAGGCCATTTTTCACAACATGTCTCATGACGGTAGCTCTACTTCTTATCTGTCATATCATAAAACATAAATGTTTTAAATACGGCTTTGAAAATGTTCTTGGAAAAATCAGAAAGTCTAAAATCTGCAGAAATACTAAATATCAGATGATTTGGTTCAAAATCCTGGATCAATTAGGCCGCGTACACACGATCAAATCTATCTGCTGGAAACGGTCGGCCCGACCGTCCCAGCAGACAGATTCGACCGTATGTACGGGCGAGCCGACGAATTTGGCCACCTGACAGATTTCAAAGCATGCTTTGAAATCTGTCGGCTGGAACCCGTCCGCCCGACATGTCTGCTGGTTAGTACGCTAACCAGCAGACATGTCTTCTCGCACACGCGCCGAATGGTTTCGACGCATGCGCGGAAGTGTTTTACTTCCTGGTGCGGTGACGTGGCGCGCGTCAACGTCACCGCGCCGTCTGGCGGCGGGGATTTTGGTTTGATCGTGTGTACACGATCAAACCAATATGTCCCCAGCAGACAGATTTGTTCAAATCGGTCGGCCCGACCGATTTGAACAAATCTGTCTGCTCGTGTGTACGCGGCCATAGTGTTGAATTTCCAACAAAAGACACCTGAACATGAATAAATGTTACCATTACCCCACAGGGGTGTAAACAAACTGTTGGAAGACACATGACTAGGGTAGCTAAGAACTGTACCACTTATACCGTACCACCTACCACACACCCACATTACCTTTAATAAGAAACCACTCATACTTGATTTTGGGGTAAAATGGCCGAGCCCGGTCTTTTATTACCAACCTAATATTAAATTAACAAAAATTACATTTTTAATAACCAAAAACAGACCTAATGCTTTTAAGATATTTGACGGTACCGATCTAACCATACCCTTTTCTTGTGTGTCAGAGGCACCAGCTAGCTGGGTAGCCACCCCAGTCGCTAGTTATATACTCAGGGCCTAAAACCCAGCTGACATATGCCACCCAGGGTCCTTAACGCTCTCCGTTCACTACCCAGTGAATCGTTCCCAATCGAGGATACCATACCTGAGATGGTTCCCCACCGCTCACCCAAATTAACCAAATTATACCGCCGCCAAGGACCCCAAACTGCCGCACATAAGCACACAAACCTAACCAAATATTACGGGCGGGAGGGAGGGATGTTCTTCCCTGGCTACCTCACTAAAGTGTTAGGGTCCCACCCCCATTACCCAGCAAATATCTCCCTGCCCCCCCCCCCCCCAGCTTCCTAACCTACCAATAAGGAAGCCACTATTCAAATACTAATAGCTGCTTAACCCTTTGTTTGCCTGGCTACCCTTAACACCCTGTCATGTGCCCCCCTCCACTGACTCCATTCCTGCTCAACTACGGGGCTTTCTTTTTACTGCATGCCAGAGGTGCAGAACTGATCCATGACACTTGGAAAACACTGACAATAATATATGACTCCTCCTAAAAAGTGGACCAAAAGGCAGGGTAGTAGTCAGGGTTAGATGTTTTTTTTCCAAATATATAATTTATATTATCATATTTACTATTTTACATTTTGAAATAAAACTATTGCGAATTAATTTTAATAGATTTTCACAGACAGCCAGCAAACAGAGCTCCTGGCTCCCTTTCACATATTTTTTCTGTTTTTCTCTCTACCACTTTTAATAAAAGCCTGTTGTATATAAGCAATCCTGCACTCCTGGGAAGATGAAACGCAATTAAATTTGCTGTTGGATCAAACAAATCCAAAATTTCTCCTAGGTGCCAAACTGACTTAACACCCTCAAAAGTGTAGCCAGTAATTAGGTGAGACAAGGGAATAAAGTGCAATGCTCAGCATACATTATGTTATCTAAATAAAAATAAAAAAGTGCACCATACTTAATTTCTTTGGGCCAGATTCACAGAGCCATTACGCCTGTCTAACTAGTGTTAGACTGGAGTAATTTCAAATTACGCGCGTTTTTTTTAGCTAGTCGGAAAGCTCAAACCATGAATAGACGGCTGCGGGCTTCAATTCGACTGGATTACGTGTTCGTACGCCTTCGGATCTATGCTGCAATAAAATTGCGGCCACTGGGTGGACTTCCTGTCCTTTTCCGCGTCGGGGTATGCTAATGAGCTTTTGCCGGCGATCCCAGAAATTACGATCTTCAATCGCAATCTCTTACGGCACCTTTAGTCTTTTTTTTTTTTACGTAACACTATACCAGCTTTTTGCTGGTCTAATATTAGACAGCCCATGTTAAGTATGGCCGTCGTTCCCGCGTCGAATTTCTACGTTTTCCGACGTCTTTTATTATTTTTTACGTAAGTCGTCCGGGAATAGGAATGTTCGTAAACACCGCTACTCAAACAACGAATGACGTAACGACGTGATTTCGCGCAATGCACGGCGGGAAATTTCTGAACGGAGCATGCGCAGTTCGATCGCCGCGGGACGCGCTTAATTTAAATGCTTCACGCCCCCCAATCGCGTATTTCGATTACGCGGCGAGAAATAGACTACGCCGCCGTGGTCTACGGGCAAAAATCTACCAGGATTCGGTGTAGAGCCTGGTGAAATACGGCAGTGTAGAGTATTTCGATTACGCAGCCCAATATTAAGTGTATCTGAATCTGGCCCAATGTGTCTAAAGCAGTTTGAATTTCCATACGTTAACCAGTGTCTATTATGTGCAAAAGCAAAGCCCACACATCATCAAAAAGTCCCAAATCAAAACAATTATTAAATTATAACTTTTTGTATTCCTTCACCGTGCTTTGTTACTCATAAGTGTGAACTACAATACACCTCCGTGCTCACACCCAAAAGCAGATATACTCACCAGACCACCTATTGATTTCTTAAAGTGATTGTAAAGGCTTGTTATTTTTCCTATAAAAATAATACATATTATTCTTAGCAGCTCTGTTGCAGTGGATTTGCACAGAGCAGCCCGGATCCTCCTCTACTCAGGTCCCTCTTCTGTGATCCTGCCCCCCCTCCCTGTTTAGTGCTCTCACTACAGCAAGCAGCTTGCTATGGGGGGACCCAAGCCGTGTCACAGCTCCTGTGTCCATTCAGACATAGAGCCCCGACCCGGTCCCGCCCCTCTCTCCCCCCTGATTGGCTAGCTGACTTTGATTGATAGTTGCAGGAGCCAATGGCTCAGGAAGTAGAATCTCCGAAGGCTGTGACACTCAAGGACATCGCTGGACAGAGAGGGACCTCAGGTAAGTGTTAGGGGGGCTGCTGTACACAGAAGTTTTTTTATCGTAATGCATATTCCATGCATTGATGCATTAAGATAAAGACACCTGCCTTTATCAAAATACCATCAACCCC
>CM056053.1:301104995-301157495 GCA_029574335.1 Rana kukunoris
CTGTGAATTAATTAACAAAATATTTCTCTTTGAAAATGTGACAGGTCATACGATCGAATGGGAGAAAAATATATATTTTTTCCTGAGCGCTTGTTTTTTAGATGAGGTTTTCCTGGAAGGCGCAGGTGATGTAGCCTTTCCAGGATGCATCTGTGAGGTCAGGGCTGCATCACCTGTACCTCAAGCACACAGGCAGGCTTTTTAAAAAGTAAGGCTCAAAATCCTTATAATGGCTTTTATTTCCATACACACAAGTCTGCACAGTCTATTCCAAATCAAAACATGAAGAACATTTTGTTATTACTACAGAAAGTGAAGAAAAGGGAATACAGTGGAACCTCTGTTAAAGCGGAGGTTCACCCAAAAATCACATTTCTGACATTAGATCCAGCATACTGCTAACATCTGCAGTATACTGGGGTTTTTAATTTTTTTTTTTTGTACTTATCGTTTTATGAGCCGTTGTTATCCGGCTCCAAGCGGGGAAGTACAAAAAAAAAATTCAAAACCCCAGCATACTACAGATGTTAGCAGTATGCTGGATCTAATGTCAGAAAGTAGATTTTTGGGTGAACCTCCGCTTTAAAGAGAAACTTGGTTTGAGAGCATTTTGATTTGTGAGCAACTGTTTTTTTTTTTTAATTCGGTCTCGGTTTGCGAGTGACTCGCAAGACAAGCAGAATTCAAGCTAGATAGGCCTACAATACCTCATTTGGCCTGAGGTTCAGGGGCGCAGAGGCTAAGCAGAGCCAAAAATAGGCCTGCAGTACCTAATTTAGCCTGAGGAAGGGGGTGCAGGAAACAAGTCCTCTGGCCTCCATACCAGACCCTTATCTGAGCATGCAGCCTGGCAGGTCAGGGGAAAGGGAGGGGACGAACGAGCCCCCCCCCCCCCCCCCCGAACCATACCAGGCCGCATGCCCTCAACATGAGGGGATGGTTGCTTTGGGGCAGAGGGACAAGGGCTGCATACAGACAACCCTTGCCTGGTGGTTGTCGGGCAGGCTTCTTGAAATATGAAAGCCACCTTTAAAAAGGGCCCCCCCCCCAGGTGAATTAGTATGGGGTACATTGTACCCCTACCCATTTACCAAAAAAAGTAGTGTAGTGTTAAAAACAACAGTAGACAGTTTGACAAGTCTTTTATTAATATCTTCTTTTTCAGTCAACCTCCATCTTCTCTTGCATCTTTTTCCTCCGTTCTACTTCTTCTTCCGCTCTTCTTTTTTCTCTGGTGTCCTTCTTCCTCTGCCGCCGCTTCCGCCGACAACCCTTCTCCGATGCTGCAACCTGCTGATCTGTCGGCGCTGGTGTCCTGCATTTCTTAAATAATGATTGGGTCGATCAGGTTACATCACATTGAGGCCATGCCCCTTATGACATCACTGTCCCACCGTGCCCCGGGTGTGACGTAATCCGATTGCCACACCCCATCATTATTTAAGAAATGCAGGACATTGTCCTAGACAGATCAGCGGGATGCAGCATCGAAGGAGGGTCGTTGGCAGAGGAAGAAGGAGACAGGAGAACGGGGGAGGGTGAAGAATAACGGTGGAGGAAGACCGAGAGAAGATGATATTAATAAACGACTTGTCAAAAACACTCTACTGTTGTTTTTAACACTACACTCCTTTTATTTTTTGTGAATGGGTAAAGGGTACAATGTACCCCATACTCATTCACATAGGGGGGGCGGGATCTGGGGGCCCTCTTGTTAAAGGGGGCTTCCAAATTCTGATAAGCCCCCTGCCCGCAGTCCCCGACAACCACCAGGTAAGGGTTGTCGGGAAGAGGCCCTTGTCCTCATCAACATAGGGACAAGGTGCTTTGGGGTTAGGGGTGCAGAGCAAAAAGCACCGCAGAAACGCTCAAAAGCAACATGCATAGATGTGAATCGAGCCTAAATGTCATTGTGGTGTAAACTAATATGTCAATCTGTATTTTTTTTAAACATCTTTTTATACAGTTTGTGGTAATTATGCAAAACATGTACTGTAGCCTTAGTTGCCAATGACAGTGCTCCGTTTTTGGCTTTGTTACCCAGTGAGTCACTGACCTGGAACCAAGATTGCAGCAGCCTGGACTCCCAGCCTGCATACTTGTTCCAGGTCAGTGACTCACTGGGTAAAGATGCCAGGGTACGGATGACAGCCCTTGGGCTTGCACCTTTAAAAACAAGTCAGAAACGGCTATATTTCTTTTCTCACGTATTCCTTTTGAATCCGAACACACCTGAACTGTTTTGTGAATGTTCTTTTCCATAAGAACACAATCTCTTTCTAACCTCCTAATATCTGTAATGAAAGGTGTTTATTACATGCTGCCACCTTCCAATGACTGCTGCGATTTTCTTGTCAGTTATATGGAATATAGAGATTAGAGGTGATCACCCCTGCTGACAATGAGTAGGAACATACATGTGTGTTCCCAGTTTAAAAAAAGACATGGAGGTTTTATTTCCATTAGCTTGTTCTGGCATCTGTTACAAAATGGCCACAGGTCAAGAAGCAGCTTTACCTTTTCCTTCCTAATGCACTAGAACAAAATCTGCAGATGTCTACATAACTTGGCAGTCAGAATTTGAGCTTTAGAAGAGAAGACTTGTGTCTTTTTTTTTGGGTGCAGTCCATGTACTGTGCTGAAGATTTAGTTTCATATCATCGGCATAAAGTTTTTTCCTAAACATTTTAACTAGCATGTAAATGGGAATGATAACAAGGTTAAATAGCTGCCATTTTGTAATGGCCACGTGTTCCTCAGCCAACATTCTAGAGGTCTAGGCCCCTTTACATGGGCGTTCTGATCAGGTCCCCCTGATTGACACACATACACCTTCACAGGTTGCACTGGATGGACTATTGTCTTTATTCAACCTTACCTACTATGAAATTATGATTCGATGCCCAATGCAGCTCTATGAGTAGGCGGATCTAAACGGACTTGTCTGTTTACATCTTCCAACTTCAGTCTGTTGAGTTCTGAAAAAAGAAAAAAAACACAACAGGACTACGTACTTTTCCATTTTTCATAACCTAAACCTAATGGATCTATTTGCATCCGACTGCCCATAGAGCCATTCTGGGTCCACCTCAGTCTGCTGTTAAAAATGCAGAAGGCAACTGAATGGGCATGTAAAGCCTTGTACACACGACGGTTTTCCCTTTCCTGGCAAGAAAACTGCGGGCAGAGCTTTTTGCCGTGAAAACCGGGCATGTGTATGCTCCCTCGCCGGAAAAACTGCCGGGAATCACGGTGGGAGCAGAGAACCTGCTCTCCATTTTCCCACCGGGGTTGCCAGATTTACCACACTTGCCAATGGAAAACACTGCGAGGCAGTGCCGAGGGAACACCGTCCTGTACACACGGACGGGATACCCGGCCAAAGCTTTCCCCGCAGTTTTCCTGTTGGGATTCCCAGCGCACTTTATACTGTCGGGAATCCCGGTCGTGTGTACAGAGCTTAAGTCACAAAACTGACATTGGTCCCATTCTCTCTGATTCAGCAAGGTTTGTTCACGGATCCCCTGCTGAACCGAACAATCCTATATTCATGAACCCTCACTTTTCAAAATGCCGCTGCGCTGTCTATACTGTAAAATGTTCAGGTTTGCTTGTTAATGATCTTGTACATCTTTTGGACCCAAATCCCAATTTCCTCAAACGCTGACCCATTTATGTCTCAAATCCATTTTAGGGAACAATATACCTAAAAATATTGTATTGTTACATTTTTCTCAATTTATATGCAGACCAAGCATTCCAGCAAAAGTGACAGTTACAGTGGTTGTGACAAATCGTTTAACCCTAGGGGGGTTATATTTTTCAAAAGGGGAAAAAAAAGTTGCTTAAAGCTTAAGCTTAAACCTTTGCTTAAAGGAGAAGTCCAGCCAAAGCTTGTTTTGGCTCCTCCTATGGGTCACAGAAGTGCAATCCCCCTTTGCATTCCTGTGACCCATTGTTAGCAGAGAGCGGACTGAAGTCCGCTCTCTACTGACATCATGGACTGATAACCGTCTCAGCCTCTCGCTGTGGGCCAGAGACGGCTGCTCCACGCCCCTCCACAGCTTAGCACTCCAGTGAGCATGGAGGTGTCGAGCGGAGAGATGCTGATTGACAGGCATCGGAGGACAGATGCAGGATTAGACCGAGGCTGCATCCACCTAGGTAAGTATGATGGAGGAAAAAACCCTAATCCCATACTTCTCTTTTAAAGAGGTTGTACACCTCCCTGTAACATTTGTGCCTATAGGTAAGGCTTACCTATAGGTGTGCCATTCAGGAGATGTTTACTGTTCTACTGCGCCAAAGATCTCATCGGCACATGCGCTCTAAAGGAATGGCAGCCCGTGCCGTTTCTTCAGGAGGGTGTGCCGTGACCGGCACATGTGAGCAGGAGTGTTGTCACGCGACTCCGGGCAGTCACACAACCATTTTTTTTTTCCCAGCTTACCTTATGGTATCTGGACATTTAAGATACTCGCCCACCGCTTTGCCCTACGCCACCATGTTTTCTCAAGCCTCGTACGCACGGGTATCCCAGCAGACTTTTTACCACCGGGAAACACGAGGGGAAAACCAAGAACCTGCTCGGTAACTTCTTCCCCCTACACACGACAGGAAAACTGCCATGAGAGCTTTGGTCGGGAATCCCGGCCGTGTGTATGCTCCATCGCAGTGTTTCCCATAGAAAAACTGAAGGGTTAAAAATCGCTGGTCTCCTTTTTCTTTTTTCTTTTTTTTTCTTCAGCAGTTTTCCTGTCGAGGAAACTGTGATGGAGCATACACACGGCCTGTTTTCCTGGCCAAAAGCTCTCATGGCAGTTTTCCCAACAGGCTTCAGATGTCCTTGAGAAGCCCGCCAGCTTTTCCAGGTTCAGCGAGGGTCTCTCAATGATGCGCTGATAGGCCCGCCCCCTCCTCCTGTTCTTGAGTGAATGGCTTTGGCTCCTGGGATCTGTAATGTACATATCCCGGGAGGCATGGTCGGCAGTGTGCGCCTCATTCACCTAAGACTAGGGACATCCATGGGGAGGCGGGGCAGACTGGACTTTACTTGTAAATGTAAACGGAATAAAAAAATAAAACAATGCCCTATTCCTGGAGAGGAAGGTAGGAGGGGTGAAGGTAGGAGGCGGGATCGTCCACGGGTGGGTAAAGGTCCACTTAAAGTGCTAGGCGCGCCAAGCGATTGAGTGTTCATTTCAGCGGACAGAATAAATGTAATGTTCTGCCTAATTAAATAAATGAACGCCCAATCGCTTTAACGAGCCTAAACACGTTTGCAAATACACGGCTTTAGGCGTGTTTTTTGATGCTGCTTTACTCCTGGTGTGTAGAAGAACTGGGCAAACGCCCAGTGTGCATGATGCCTAAATCAACATAACCAACACTAAACAGACTGCTAAGGCAATTTTCTGTTGATTTGGTAAATTCTTCTAGATGTCTAGTGTAAAAATGTATATAGAATCCATGATAAGTTAAGATCCATTATTCAGTTTTTAGACCCAGTCGTTCCATTGTTGAGCCTAGTGTACGCAAGGCCTAAATCATGGGTCTTCAAACTAGGGCCCTCCAGTTGTTCAGGAACTACAATTCCCATCATGCCTAGTGATGTCTGTGAATGTCAGTGTGTTACAATGCCTCATGGGATGTGTAGTTCCACAACAGCTGGAGGGCCATAGTTTGAGGATGCCTGGCCTAAATAGAAAACATCATCTTTCTTCCTCTCACCTTGATGTTGGGTCAGAGTCAGACAGACACTGGCCATTGTTTTTTGTTTCTTCTCCCTGGGATTTCTCCAAGCTGGTGACAGTGCATCAGATCCCTAAAGAAGACAGAGGTCAACCTGTTAGTTCTTAGTAATCCTGGCAAATGACGCTCTCCTTTTAACAGGTCACAAGGGTGCTTGCTTGCCCTAATTAATATATCAGCTGCTTCCAGCCCCCCTCCCTTCCCCACTACAGCTTTCTAAGAAAAACATACATTGCTGACCCCGGATTCCCCTACTTCATGGAAGTCCTGGTTTCCACTGCACTCCTGATGGCCAACCAGCCTGAAACAGCTGTGTGCAGCTCTGTAGAATGCTCTCTCTGTGCTGTAAACCAGCAGCTTTCAATGTAGTTGGCCCCAGCGGCGCATAACAGTGATTTGCATGGCTCCGTCTGCTGTCCTACAAAAAATAAAAAAATACTTTTTATTTTAGGATTTCTGGTGGAAGTGAGGCATGTAGATTCCTTCTGTTATAAGAAATATCTACTGTAATGGTAATAGCTTTTTATTTTATGATTGCCACAAAATGTCGCCTGGTTTTCCTCAACGTCATATAAATTTGACATGGGAATTTACAATATGTATGGAGAAATAAAAGCAATACCACCTTTTAAAAAGTGTGGTCTCTACTTTTCTTATAAAATTACATCAAAATTATTAGTAGATCCAAAAGCAGTTGGAATTGTAGGCAAATCTCGACTTTAACCACTTGACCACCGAGCCTGTTTTTTAGATTCTGTGTTCACAAGACTAAAACATTTTTTTTTGCTAGAAAATTACTTAAAACCCCCAAACATTATATATATATTTTTCTAACACCCTAGAGAATAAAATGGCAGTCATTGCAATACTTTTTGTCACACCGTGTTTGCGCAGCGGTCTTACAAGCGGACTTTTTTTTGGAAAAAATTCACTTTTTTGAATTAAAAAATAAGACAACAATAAATTTGGCCCAATTTTTTTATATATTGTGAAAGATAATGTTACGCCAAGTAAAATGATACCCAACATGTCACGCTTAAAAATTGCGCCCGCTTGTGGCATGGCGTCAAACTTTTACCCTTAAAAATCTCGATAGGCGACGTTTAAAAAATTCTACAGGTTGCATTTTTTTTAGATACAGAGGAGGTCTACGGCTAGAATTATTGCTCTCGCTCTAACGATCGTGGCGATACCTCACTTGTGTGGTTTGAACACAGTTTTCATATGCGGGCGCTACTCGCGTATGCGTTCGCTTCTGTGCGCGAGCTCGTCGGGACGGGGCGTTTAAAAAAAATATTTTTTTGTTTTCTTATTTATTTTAATTTAGTTTATAATGTTTCACACTGAAATAAAAAAAAAAAAATGATTACTTTTATTCCTATTACAAGGAATGTAAACATCCCTTGTAATAGAAAAAAGCATGACAGGTCCTCTTAAATATGAGATCTGGGGTCAAAAAGACCTCAGATCTCATATTTAGGCTTAAATGCAAAAAAATAAAAAATAAATTGAACTGTCATTTTTTCAAATCACAGAAAAAAATATGGTTTTTTTTAAGACGCTGGGCGGGACTGACGTTTTGATGTCACTTCCGCCCCACAGAGCTGTGGGGCCGGTGGGGGCGATTTTTTTCCCTCACTTGTATCCCAACACAGCTACCGACAGGACCCGATCGCCTCCGCCGCTACCGACGGCTCCGGTAAGCGGTGGAGGGCACAGGAGAGCGGCGGGAGGGGGGGGCCCTCTCCCGCCACCGATAACGACAATCTCGCGGCGAATCCGCCGCGGAGACCACCGTTATCGTGTACAGAACTGCCCACTGCAAAGATGGATACCTCGGTTGTGGCAGCAGCTGCTGCGGTTACCGAGATATCCATCTTTAAAAATAGGACGTACTTTCCCTATAGTGTGGTGGGCATGTGGTTAAACTGGCTTGCATTACCATTCCTTTCCGATTTTTGTTCTTTTTATGTGCTTTCTTTTCTTTTCTTTTTTTTATATATTAGAGCAGCCTTTGGCTCCTTTCACACTGGCGATCAGATCCGCCTGTCGGTTATTCAGGTGGACCTGATTGGACCCTCCAGTCTCTTCTATGGAGAAGGAGATTTCAGCGGACACGTCCACTGATATCTGCCACCATTCCATCTGATCCGGTCCGCCAAAAAGTCCTATTCTCCATCCTTTTGGTGGATCGAATGGAAATGGACAGACAGTCTGTTTCTATCTGATTGCTCCATAGGGGAGAGTGGGGCTGTGCCTGCTCTGCATAGAGGAGAGGATACGGACCTGTCATCCCCCTGCTCAGTGGGGATCAACAGAGATATCCCCCGCTGAGCAAGCGGATTGCGCTTCTCGGAGGCGCCTGTGTGAAAGGGGCCTTTCTCAACCTTTTTATCCAGATTTTCACATTTTCAGGTTCTGGAGAACCCCTGCTAATAGTGTCTACATCTTATGGTACATTAGTATGATTTAATACATTAAAGTTTAATATAATAAGTAATGTAGTATACTTGGTCAGTTTAGAAGTCGTGGAAAATTGCCCCCTTTGGTGAACACTAAGCCCAGGTTCACACTGGGTACGATTTAGTTTGATTTGAGATGCGATTTCACATGTGAAATCGCATCTCAAATCGGCGGCAATTGCCGGCAATGACACCGTCCTAATCGGTGCGATGCCGCATCTGCAGCGCTGCACCGATTTCAAAAAGTGGTACCTGTACTACTTTTTGCGATTTCAGGACGCGATTTACATTGACATCTGTGCAGAAACCTGCACAGATGTCTCCTAAATCGCGCCGAAATCGGGACTGCCAGAGGAAGTGAAATCGCGCGATTTCACTCCCGCAGCCCAGTGTGAACCAGGGCTAAATGTGGAAGCTCAATCCACCATTGCTTAGAACCCTGGTTGAAAAACACTGTATAAAGCTATGAGAAAATCGAAAGAAAAATTCCGTAGGCACAATCGTTTGTTGGAATTTTTGGTTGGTGTGTGCACTGCTTTCGACATCTGAGTTAGACTTCCAAAGGGAAAATTTCCGAAGGCACAAACGACAAAATATTTCTCGCATCAGAACACAAAAAAAAAACCTTTGCCATACGAAAATTTTCGTACGTTAGTTCAATCCTCGGTTTCGAATTGCCGTGAAACAACATTAAAAACAGGCCATTGTTTGCCCAATTTTCCTATAGTGTGTCCTTACCTGCTCTGTTCTATTGTTTTGCACAGAGCAGCCTGATGCTCCTCTTGGGTCTCCCGTCCGTGTGCCTTGCTCCTCCCCACTGCCAAGTGCTCACTATAGCAAGACGTTTGCTACATACAAACACAACACTGCTTAGCCAATGGCTCCTGCTGCTGTCTCTGAGCCTATGAGGAGGTGAGAGAGCTGCTGATCTTGTGCACATCCCTGGATCGGCTCAGGTAAATATAAGGGGTGGCTGGGTGGAGCTGCATTCTGAAGGTTTTTTACCTTACCTAAGGTAATGCAGCATGCTCTGGAGAATGCATTAAGGTACAAAAACGCAAATGAGCCGGCGGAATTAAGTCTATAGAACCACTTAAAGCATGCTCCAAAATCGGAGGTTCACCCTAAGCGATATAGTCTTTCTGCGCCGCATGTGATCCAGCATACTGGCGTCAGCGCCGAAACTCAGTTAGTATGCTTGTTTTTTTTTTTTAAATCCCCCACTTACTGTGTAATCTTTAATTTTTATATCTTTCCCCTGCTGTTTTTTTTTTTTTTAAATCCGGTGGATGGCGCCTATACAGCCCGTCACCTATTACGAAAATACCCGATTTAGGACTCGGGTATTCTCGGCGCAATGCGGCGCCTGCGCACAGACCTAGGAGCTGACTGCGCAGGCGCCGTATTTCTCCGAGTCCTATTCCGGCTTTTTTCGGGGGGCGTGACGCGCCATAGCCGTAGGACTCTGAGAAATGCGGCGCCTGCGCAGTCAGCTCCTAGGTCTGTGCGCAGGCGCCGCATTACGCCGAGAATACCTGAGTCCTAAATCGGGTATTTTCGTATGATGTGACGCGCTATACAGGCGCCATCCACCACGGGGGAAAGAAATTAAAATTAAAGATTACGCAGTAAGTGGGGGATTTAAAAAAAAAACAGCATACTGGCGCTGACGCCAGTATGCTGTATCGCATGGGAGAGAGTATATTTAGAGTGAACCACCTCTTTAAGGCAGATGTGTCTATAAGGGAGCTACTTTTTCTGTCTCTTTATGCTGAGTTCATACTGTTGCGCATCAGGAGATGTGTGCTGCAGCGCATCGGCCCACAGTAATACTCTACTGTGCGTAAAAAAAAAAAAAATAAGTACATGCACTTTTTTTGGTGCGTTAGGCAACACATTTAATTGAATGCATGTCGATGCACAGCTTGTTCTTTTAAAATGGCGCCCGTTACAATAGCAAGTACCGTTTCTCTGGGACACCTGACCAAACATAATTACCGTAGTTGACCGTTCCAGAGAACATTAAATTGTTTGCAGACAATGTAAAAGCACTAATACTAAGTAGTTTGCTGTAAATGTTATTGAAGCATACACATGCCATAAGGAAACGTACCATTGTAAGAGCTAAACTACCATACTGAGATAACTATGTGAGCGTAATTTTTATCATTACGATGTCGGTTATCAGTAAAGCATGTCCACGTTGATAAATATACCGTAGTAAATGAAACGTTCTGCTTGCTCGCTGTACCATTACAGCGTGTAATTTACCTTGAACATTTCAAGCAGGGAATTTATGATGCACACTTGTTTATTAATTTTTAATAATTGGATTATTGTAGCCTGACATAATCAGTTGGCGCCCTTACTAAGGTTATAGAGATGGAGTTATCTTGTTCTTATCATGTGCGCCAATATTTACCTTGTTACTATTGTAATTCAATAATAGCACTGTGCATTTGTTTGCCTATACTGAAGGTGCTTCAAGGCCACCGAGTGTACACCAAAGACTAATACCTTTTTTCTACAAAAGCGGACAAACCTATGTTCTACAGGTAGAGAATTCATTTGATGTTTCTAGTGAAAATGTGCACCTGCAGTCTTCTATGTGAAACTAGAACCCACACCGAAGTGGACTTGTCAGCCATTTTTAACTGTTAATAGTAAAAGTTTTGCCTTCCAGCAATGCTGTGTTCTGAGCCTAGCCCCACCCGTGTGGGGGATAAAGGATTTCTACTTGAATGGAGGGCTTCCCTCCAGTGGTCAGATCTTCCAGAGTCTGGAGACTAAAGCCATTAGTAACAAAAAGAAAACGAGAGGCTAAATGTGACCATAGCAGGCATATTATGGTGTCAGGGTTCTTTAAAGCTCAACTCTAGTTTGGTAAAATAAACGTATTAACTTATAACTGCAATTTCACATCATAACAACCCTGTGAAGAAAAATGGTCAGCATTAAAGTGCAGACAATACATGTAGTGTAAATGGGTAGGGTGCAGCTCTGTTGGGGGAGAAGATGGCCAGAAAGTTAGGAACCTGAAATACCAAGATAATAAAGGACGGTATCCTAACTGGTATATATGGAACTTAAAGGATCACTAAAGGTTTTTTTTTAAGCTAACTAGCTTCCTTTACCTCACTGCAGTCCTGATTTAATGTCATCATTGTTCATTTTAGCTTTGAAGTTGCTGTAATTCTGCTCTGATCTCCACACTTCCTGCTTGTCTGGCTCCTTATGAAAAATCTCATGGCAGCTTTTCACTGTGGTCCAAGCTGTTATTACTGTGTGTCTAAAACTCCTCAGAACCAATCAGATTCATTTTAAAAAACAAACATTGTCCTGTATTTGTTTGTTTTTGTTCTGTGTGTCTCTTTACATCACAGAAACATGAAACCAGTTTAAAAGTGAAACTAACCTGCAGGCACATTATATGATTGATTTTTATCTAATTTTAATCATTTTTAAAAGCAATCGGTTAACTTTTATGTCTCTATACCCTGTAAAAAAAAATTCCTTTAGTGACCCTTTAAATTCCATGAAAGGCCTCCCATGCCCTCCCTGACACCTAGGGTTATTAGAAACAATATCTCCTATCGGGCCTACCTAGAAGAGCTGTTCTCTGGTTTTGGTTACATTGGCTCTTTGGGTTAAGATTACAATATCCAATGGCTGGTATCATGACTGATCACATGTGCAGCATCATAGCAGTTGAAGATTAAACAGAGGCCTAGATGGCAGATTCCTTAGCTGAAAACGATGGGAGCGTTTACTTCCACTGGGAAGCCTTTACTAAAATGTGTTTTTATAATTTCAGTTGCACCTTATATAATACTAAAGGCTTATTTTTTATTTATTTTTTGCATGTTATATTTACCTGCTCTGTGTAATGGTTGTGCACAGAGCAGCCCAGATCCTCCTCCTCTCGTGTCCCTTGCCGGCTCTCCTAACCCCTGTGGAGTGCCCCCACAGCAAGCGGCTTGCCATGGGGGCTCCCAAGCCGAGCTGCTTCTATGTGTGTCTGTGGGTCTATTCAGCCCCCCCTCTCTCTCCTAATTGGCTCAATCGCTTTGACAGCAGCGGCCAATGGCACACATGTTGCTGTCTCGGTCAATCGGGAGGAAGAGTCCTGGACAGCCCAGCCTTTTGTACAACATTGCTGGATCGAGATGGGGCTCAGATAAGCATGAGGGCGGCTGCTGCACACTGAAGGTTTTTTAACTTCATGCATAAGATGCAAACCTTCTACCTTTTTTAACCATTTTAAAGATTGTGCGTGTCATGGAAATGTCAGAGTTGGCTCCTATGTTATCTGTGGACATTAGTTATCCATGATCTATGGCAGAGGTGGCAAACACAAGGCCCGCGGGCCGAATGCGGCCCTCCAGGCCATTTCATGTGGCCCTCGCACCTCTCCAGTCATCCTCCAGACCCTTACTTTCTGCTTTCAAGCAATGGATCCAACTTCTTCCCGGCAGCAGCATAAGGAAAGGGGGGTGCACTGTGATGTAAGGGAGAGTGGGGGACTCAACTTCTGATGGTGGGGTGGCTCTTGACATCTAATGTAAGGGGAAGGGATGCGCTGGACATCTAATCTTACAGATACAACCGGCCCTTTTGAGGGCAACCATAGTGCTGATGCGGCCCACAAAGAAATTGAGTTTGACACCCCTGATCTATGGTATTGGCAGAATTGTGTGATGGTTGTTATGTCTGTGGGTACCTTAAGACTGTGGCAGAGACCTTGGCCGATCATCATGTAAAGTCTATGTTCATGTATTTTCTGTGACTGTATATGTTCAGTCCACCAGTTGGCTGCCTCATTATGATGGCTGATCCCTGCTTCTCAGTCTGTGGGAATGTTCTCCATTTCTGGGCTAATAACTATTGCATGTGCTTGTAGACTGAACCCTTTATGGTGTTTATTGCAAGATTGGAAGCATAAAGTATTAAAAGTATATCTAAAGCCAAAACGTTTTCTGTTTGGATAGAGTAGGGGAGAATTAAAACCACTGTCCATTTTTCTGTGTCTCAGGAAGATTTCTCCTCACTTCTTGCACTGTAGACTCAATAGGAAGTGAGGGGATATCTTTCCAAAAAATAGGATAACCCTCTCTTGGCGCCAGTTCAGTGCTTTGTGATGGCAGACATTGCATGTGATTGGCATTGCTGTGCAGATTAAATGCGATGTCTGTGCGATGCAAATTTTGTTTTTGCATCGCATTTTGGACCAAACTCATTCGGGACCCTTTTTTTTGGTTCGCACCAGAATCGAATCGAATGGGTGTGCGCTGCGTTTTGCAAACTGTGGGGCGTCGCTAATGTACACTCCGCAATAAGTTCGCATGAACAGGTTTATGATTTAGATGCGGTGCGAATTTTGCGCTACATATAGTGTGAACTGAGCCTTGGACAACGGTCAGGTAAACTAGCGTCCCCATTAAAAGATTTAATATACTGGTAGCAACTTAAAGCAGGGATCCTCAAACTATGGCCCTCCAGCTGTTGCGGAACTACACATCCCATGAGGCATTGTAAAACTGACATTCACAGACATGACTAGGCATGATGGGAGTTGTAGTTCCTGAACAACTGGAGGGCCATAGTTTGAAGACCCATGACTTAAAGATCACTAAAGAATTATTTTTTTTTAGCTAAATAGCTTCCTTTACCTTACTGCAGTACTGGTTTCATGTCCTTATTGTTCGTTTTTGCTTTGAAGTTGCTGTAATCCTGCTCTGATCTCCACACTTCCTGCTTGTCTGTTCCCTTATAACCACAGTGCTGGGAGCTTTCTCACGGTGGTCTAAGCTGTCATTACTGTGTGTCTAAAACTTCCCAGAACCAATCAGATTCATTTTAAAAACAAAACACTGCCCTGGATTTGTTTGTTTTTGTTCTGTGTGTCTATTTCTACTTTGCAGAAACATGAAGCCAGTTTAAAAGTGAAACTAACCTTCAGGTACATTATATGATTGATTTTTATCTATTTTTAATCATTTTGAAAAGGAATCCGGTAACTTTTATGTCTCTATACCCTGTAAATAGTCATTTTAGCAAAACATTTTTTTCCTTTAGTGACCCTTTAAAGTATTGTATAGTAAGTATTTACCTTCACTTTCATCCACAGTAACATCGGACAACATGGCAAATTATTTATGTATTTATATTAGGCTGACAAATTACGCAATGCTTTACATATACTGTATATTATACAATCTAAGGTCCCTAACTCACATTTATACATACAAATACCAGGGCCATGTTTTTATAGTTTGGGAGGAAACCGGAGTACCCAGAGGAAACCTTGCAACATACAAACTCCAGGCAGGTATTTCCATGAATGGGATTCGAACCAACTACTGTAATGCTGCCAAGCAGAGATGCTAACCACTCACTATGCTGCCCCAATCTTCCTAACAGCAATAAAAACCTGACCGAGGTTCTCACCCCTCGTCACTCTATTTAACTCTAAAGAATACTGTTCCCCTTCATATACTACACCCACCATCCACTGACCCCCCCCCCCCCCCAGTCTGAGTTTGCTGGACAGTTTTCCTGGACTACATGATTTATCAAAATAGACAATAGTTTGAGGAAATGACAGATTTCCATTTTGCATCATGTTTTTTAACACAGAAATCTGACAGCTTATCATGTTGTATGAGGCAGCAGCTTTACTGATGGCAAAGTAAATATATTAATGAGCCTCTGAATGTTTTTCAAATGCATTTTAACAGCAGAGGTTTCTTAAGCGGTGGGTAAAAGTGCTGCTGCAGCAGATATATCATCAGGAAAAACAATTTAGCGTCCAAGAACAACTTTTTCTTATTTTTTATTTCAGTTTAGCTACCGTAGAGGAAGTGTGTACTCTGAAGTCTGTGATGTAATTGATTACTTCTGCTTAATGAGTACCTACCTATATATTTACAATATTATATTAGACAGTTTAAAAAAAAAAAAGTTTTTTTTTTTGGGTAAAAAATAGTTTTTTTGATTTTTTTTTAATGCAAAAAAAAAAAAACGATGTAAAATTCAAAAATATATATATTTTAACCCAGAAACTTGCATTTGAAAAACCACAGCGCAACCCACCTGTTTTATTCCCTAGGTCTTCTGCTTTAAAAAAATAAATTCAATGTTTGGGGGGTTCTTAGTAATTTTCTAGGAAACAATACTGATTGTTACAGGTCTGGAAGTGGAGGTATGTAGACCTGGACACATTTACTATTTGCTTATATTTATGCCCAGGTTTGGGGTTCCCCCAATTCTTGGGAGAGGAAGATATGCAGTCACCTTGCAATGTCTGCTTTGTCCTGGAGTCGGTGGAAGAAATCGGAGGACACAGGCATTTGACACTTAAGAGTGTTGGGTGCCAGGAGACTGATGACGCAGGTCGCACGGGACATCGTCTTTTACAGGGAACTCTTTTACAAATATTTAGTGCAGTAACCGAGTCTCTATAATTTGTTGCCATTGGCTGTACACATAGTGGCAGCACAGTTGGTGCATTTGTTCTGTTCTGAAGGCACGCTCACTGTGACCGAGATGTCACCCACAGCTTTCCAGTCTCTGTTTATTATCAGGATGTAACCACCATGACAGCCAGTGACAGTGATCACAGGCCCGGGAGGCCACCTGCCAGCCTCTGATGTACATAACCACTTAAAGGGTTGGCAGGATTAGGTGGCAAGGGGTCAAAGGGGAAGAATGGCCAAAGCTTTTTTGGCTGCACTTCCCCTTTGGTCACAGCAGTGCATTCTGCAATTCTGTCACCCGTTTTCAGCAAACAGCGGGCTAAAGCTCACTGACATCTGAGTGCTTGTTTGGGCTCTGAAAAGATCATGACCATATGATTGGAATCCACCCAGAAGCCTGGTCAGGCACCTGGCTCAGCATTTGAGCAATCTGCGGAGAACCTGGGCCAGGCCCTCCTGCCCCCTCCACAGTCCAGTGTTCCAGTGAGCGCTGGAGGGGAAAGAGAAGGGAGCTGGAAACTGACAGTCCCGGCTCTCTGCTTGGAGGGGAAGAACTGAGTGATCAACAGTGTTTGATCGCTCAGTTCTCACTGCAGAGCCAGCAGGGTACAGATGCAGCATGAGATTGATGATGCATCCACCCAGATGAGTAGACGTTTTTTGCAAAGGCTATATACTTCAAGGTTGTAAAGCCTCATGGATTTTCACCTTAATGCATTCTATGCATTAAGGTAAAAAAAACTCCTGTCATGTACCGGCCCCCCCGTGCTCTTTTATTCTTTACCAGAACCCTGTTTTTCTCCCACCAGGAACAAGCACACCAGTGCTGGTTGGATAGATTGATGGCAGCGCAAACCATTGCCTCCCGCTGCTGTCTATCAAATCCATTGACGCCGGGGGACGGGGCCGAGTCCGGCTTTCGGTGTCTATGGACGCAAAAGCTGCACTCGGGAGTGCACCCGCACGGGAACCCCCAAGGAGAGCGCTTCTGCTAGGTGTTTCTCGATGCGGGGAGGAGCTACTAGCGCTGTTGAGGGACCCCAGAAGAGGAGGATTCAGGGCCACTCTGTGCTAAACGAGCTGCACAGTGGAGGTAAATATGATGTTTGTTATTTAAAAAGCAAAACAAAAAAACACAAGGGTTTAAAGCGGAGTTCCACCCTTAAAATCACTTTTTTTCATTCCATCCAGCATACTGGCGTCAGCGTCAGTATGCTGTTTTTTTTTTAATGCGCGTACTTACTGTATATCACAACATTGAATTCCAGGCGCACCGCGGAGTGTCGCCGCTATAAGGCGTCACGCCTTCCGGAAACAGCCGATTAGCATTCGGCGCCTGCGCACAGACCCAGGAGCTGACTGCGCAGGCCCCGAAAATAGCCGTTCCTAGTTCGGGTTTTTTCGGAGGGCGTGACGCGCTATATACGGCGCCTGCACAGTCAGCTCCTGGGTCTGTGCGCAGGCGCCGAGTAAAAGCCGAATGCTAATCGGCTGTTTCCGGAAGGCGTGACGCCTTATAGCGGCGACACTCCGCGGTGCGCCTGGAATTCAATGTTGTGATATACAGTAAGTACGCGCATTAAAAAAAAAAAAACGGCATACTGGCGCTGACGCCAGTATGCTGGATGGAATGAAAAAAAGTGATTTTAACGGTGGCACTCCGCTTTAAGCTTTCTTTTATAGCTTTAGGCTCCATGCACACTGAAGCTGATAAAAGCTATAAAAAAACGCCAGCAGCTTTGCAGGGAGCCTTGCAACGTTTTTTAGCGTTTTTGCAATAGCTTTAATCAGCGTTTTTCAGTGTAGCTTTTATCAGCTTTTTTTTTTCATACTTATTTTTTTTCAATGGATAAAAAAAACGCTAAAATCGATTGTGTCGGCGTTTTTGCGTTTTTCAGCGGTTTGCTTTTTTTGCGTTTTTCCCCGCCGAAAAACGGCACTTTGAACGCAAATTTCGGGCGTTCAGAAAAAAGCCAATAAACTTCAAAGCTCATTAACACTAAAAAACGCCCAGGTGTGCATGGACACATAGGCTAACTTAGAGTTCAGTTAATGGGCTTTAAAAAAAAAAGCCCAAACGCCAATAAACTGCAGTTTATCAGCTTCAGTGTGCAATGGACCTTGGGCTTATGACAGGTATGCTTTCAATGCTTTGGATTATTTATGTAAATGCATCACTATCTATCCAAGCACTTAGGCCGGTGTTTTCCGTCAGATTGGGCGAGCCGTCAGAATTGGTTGGTGGGAAGCTTCAGAATGGCAAAGATGTTTTTATTACAAATTATGTGAGCAGACTACAGTACCTCTTTAAACTAATTTTGAGCTACACCCAGAACTTTTTGGCTGCTTTTAATAAAAACAAATAGGCCTTCTGGGATACCTACCTCTTGGTGAGTCCAGCTTCTTGGCAGGCTGATGGTTGGGGCAGAGCCATGGCATGATCAGTGTGCAAAAAAAAAAGAACAGCCAATCAATGCTTTTGTTACGGCAGGAGCCATTGACCTGCCAGGGGTGGAAGGGTGCCTGAACCTGCGAAAACCTGCGTCCATTATCTCACAGCAGTAATATATTAGTATCGATTTATAGCATGAACAGCATTTTCCTACAAATATAATGACTTCTACTGGGAGCCAATCCTATAATGCAGTATAATTATGATAGGAATATGTAATATTTATCAATTTCCAGGCGCTTGGTTGGTGGCCACAATTTAACGGGTTTGTTTGTCTTGCTATTATACTTGTCATTTTAGTTATTGAGCTGTTAAGTGTCAAACCTCCGCTAATGTAGCCAAGTTAAGACAGATGGTGCCAGAGCAGCGACAGTCAATGTGCCGGGTCTTTGCAAACATTGGATCATTAAAAGCTAATGTGTGACATGTGAAGCAAGATCACAGCGATGTAGAGCGGGCTGAGACGCTACAGAAACAGCTTCCATGTCTTTGAAGTCGTGCTGCCATTGTGTACAATCAGTACTGGAAGATCGGGAGCTTTGGCATGTTTATTTAAACCTTTGACTATATTGCAATTTACATAGAAGTCGCATGGAGCTGAAACCTTTTGTCACTGTTCTATACCTGGACAATGAAGAGTATTATTCAACATGACAGCGCCCAGTGTGCACGTGTTCCTCTGAAATATTAGTACACATACAAAGATGAAATGTCTAATAAATGAACTGTTTTATGCAAGTTCTTTTCACACCAGTGCAATTTGTCAGTTCAAAATCGCATGACAAGTTGCAGCCCATTGCTGGCAATGGAACTGTTCAATTGTGACGACTTTGAAAAAAGCTCCTGCACTACTTGTTTGAGATTTTAATGCGATCTTGCGTTGACTTTTGTTAAATAACGGTGCAAGCCGCAACAAAGTCAAAATTGCACTGATCTGCAGCTTTAAAATTGCGCTGAAGTAGCGCAATTTCAAGGCAAAAGGATACCTGTAATGTGAGAAATATGCGGGCTGCCTTTACTGAAGGCCTTAGGAAAATGCTAGTTGCCTGTCATTTAAAGGATAATACCACTTTTAGTCCACTTATTCTTAATTGCAGAACCAATTAGAAGTTCACGATAAATTTCTAATGGCTGGAGTTACTTATAGCACTTACAAATTAGCACTTGAGAATTAAAGTGTAACTAAAAGCAAAACTTTTTTTAAGCTTTGGATAGAGGAGAAAGAGAGATGGATAAGAACATTGGTCAGTTAGACTACTTTCACACTGAGGCGCTATAGTGCTAAAAATAGCGCCTGCAAAGCGCCCTGCAAGAGCCGCTCCATTCACTCCAGTGTGGAAGCCCGAGGGCCGTGCTCTGGCCGGATGGGCAGTGCCGGCAAAACGTTGCTGCAGCGGTCGTTTTAACCCATTTTCAAGGGTTAAAAGCACCCGCCATCGGCCAAATTGCGCCGCAAAAAACAATGCTAAAAATATGTGGCGCTTTAACGCCGACGCCTCAGTGTGAAAGTAGCCTTAATATTGCTGTCTGTGTCCCTGTTAGGCCTCATGTACACTGCTGCTGGTAAACAAACGTTTAGGAGAAGTTGGGTGTCTTTTTCAGCCCCTGAACATTCCTGTTATCTTATCGGTACATGTACACAAGGTCATTTTATGGGTTTAGAAGCATTTTTGGAAAGCAAAAAAAAAGCGTTCAGAACCGATGCTTGGAGGCATTTGAAACACCAATCACCTGTAGTGGCTTGTAAATGCGGTAACTCGCAGTTAGCCGTGTTTCATTTTTGCCCATTAAAAAAAAAAAATGTTTCTAAACGCGAATGCGGCAAGTTAAAGGATTCAGGAGAGGGTGTAAAAATGTTCCATGTACATGTAGCCTTAAAGCGGAGTTCCACACAAAAAGTGACCCCCTCCGGTGTAACATTTGGCACCTTTCAGGTGGGAGGGGGTGCAGCTAGGTACTTGCACCCACTTCCGGCATAGACTCCCGCGGTCACGCCCCTCCCCCTGTCTTCTGGGAAACGCACTGGTCCCAGAAGACTGCTGGGACCAGGGAGGACGTGCAGAGCGACTCGCGCATGCACAGTAGGGAATTGGGAAGTGAAGCCGCAATGCTTCACTTCCTGTTTCCCTCACCGAGGATGGCGGTGGGGTCAGACGAGAGCTGAGCGATTGATCAGCTTTGGCTGCCGACATCGCGGGCGCCCTGAACAGGTAAGTGTCCTAATATTAAAAGTCGTCAGCAGCTGCGGTATTTGTAGCTGCTGTCTTTTTTAATATTTTTTTTCAGGCGGACCTCCGCTTTAAGGAGATCCACCTCTCTATTTGTCCTGTTTATTATTATTCATAGTGAAAGTAAAGGTTGTCCCCCAGAAAAGTAATAGAGGGGAGATCTTCCAATGGAGACAAGCGTTCTGGTGACCTGGGGGTCCCCAAGGAATTCCCCTAATTTGCAGGGATTCGCCCTCATTTCCTTTTTGGTTATTGGACAGGAAGTGAAGGGAAATCTTTGCAATGGGGCACATATGGCGGGGACAACAGGGGTTATAACCCTCCCTTAGCCCTCATTCACATTAGAGCGACTTGTCATGCGATTTGCCAAGTCTAATTGCATGACCAGTCGCACCCTATAGCCGGCAATCGCACTGTTCAAATCGGTGCGATGCTGACTTTGCAAAGCCGCACCGATTTTAAAAAGTAGTTCCTGCACTACTTTTGGCGATTCCGTGTGCAGCTTGACAGTTGCACCAACATGGAGATTTTGAAATTTCAGATGAAGTCGCACGATTTCAAAGCCAGTCATGTGAACAAGAGTTTACTTTATGCAAAAATGGAAAAAAAAAAGTTTTGCCTATAGTTATACTGTAAGAACTCATTACTTAATAGGGATGGTTGTAACATAAGTGCTTCCTGTAAAGCAGGTTTTGGCTATGATAAATATTACGACTGACATGCATAACTCATTGGAAATGTGGATTTTCTTAAATGATAATTAGTCTGTTGACACAGTGTAACACACGTGATGACCATTGTTACATCATTGTTTACTGAGGCTGTGGCACGGAGCGTAATAAAGCAAAGGTTCAGTGCGTCCCCGTTCACCGGTTCAGGTCCGATGTCAGTCCGAATTTTGGGCTGTATTCAGACCTGAAACCATGGGTCTTCAAACTACGGCCCTCCAGTTGTTCAGGAACTACAATTCCCATAATGCCTAGTCATGTCTGTGAATGTCAGTGTGTTACAATGCCTCATGGGATGTGTAGTTCTACAACATCTGGAGGGCCGTAGTTTGAGGATCCCTGCCTGAAACGGACCAGAAGACACAAAGGACTCCAGAGATGTGTGGACCGGCTTCATAGATGGCTGAGAACACTCTCCTGACATGCGAATTGGATGCTGGGAAACCACATCCAATTGACGATAGTGTGAACCCAGCCTTGGTGTATAGCTTGTGATTGCTGCAATACAGGTAAAGCCCTATACACACGAGCAGGATGTCGGGAGACATTTGCCGGTTCTAGGACTTGCAGCAACTTGAATGTACTGTTCCCATATCTTTGCAGCACTAGCTAAATTTACATTAATAGCAAGTCTCAACAAAAAGTGACTAAGCAGTACTACATTACAGGACTATGAAATGGCATATGTACTTGGGCTTGCTTAATAACCTAAATCCATTTCATCAGTTATTGAGCCAAATGCATAATAATGTTGGCCATACAGTAGTTGCTGACAATTTGACGGTTGATCAGTAAAATGTAGGCCTAGCTTTTTCTCTGCAGTGAATACCGACGTGCTTGGTCTATTTTTTATTTTTTTTGGGGGGGGGGGGGGGTTGGTCAGTCTTGGATAGAATGTAGGAGTGCTAAAACCCCTTTTGGGTCTTTATTTGCTGTTGCTGAAATTTACCCTGTACTCTATTTGACGGTGGTAATTGTCACCGGGACAAGGGGGATTGCAATCCAAAATTTGGTGGAAGTCATTAGTGCAGGGGGGTGGTCAGGACTCGGGATACATGTTTCAGTGACATCGGTCTCAAAGGTTTTATCCCCTTGGGCTACAAGTACATGGACGTAATTAGGCACAAAATATACCTAGTGTAAAAAACATGTCAATGCTTCTATGCATCACTACCCACACATGTGCCTACGTGTTTTACCAAACGCTTGTATGCCCCACCTGCTTCTTGGCCGTGGGGAAACCATGTTTTTTTTTTTACACTTCACATGCCTAGTTACATCTTTGTGCATGAGCCCTTATTTTGGAGATTTGGAGAGACCTCTTTTAACTTCCTGCTTTGCCTCCCTAAAAGGGAGTGAAGGGATTGAGCCCCATTGTGATGCTGAGCTTTGGCTTTAGGTGTATGTTTTATGTGCTTCAAGGTTAACTTCCTTAGGCTTGGATTATTCACCGAGTATATGAGGAAATGTGCAGGAACAAAGGTTCAATTAAGGGCTCATGCACACTGCAGCTCAAAAAAAAAAGGCGTTTGAGCTTTTATTTCTGCCTATAAAAGCTTGGAAGAAGCTTCTTTTTGTACTCTTTCTCACTTTTTCATTGAGCTCTTTCAAGCTTTTTTGAGCATAAGCTTTTTTTTTTCTACAAACCCTCCTGGATATTTTCTTAAAGGGGTGTTCAGCCTTATTTTATGTTTATTAAAAGTCAGCAGCTACAAAAAGTGTAGCTGCTGGCTTTTTATAAACAATCACTTACCTGCTCAAGCGTTCCAGCGATGCGCCGACCGGGGCTCCGCTCCTCTCCTCTCCCCCCCTCCCCGGCTGGCATCCTTATCGTAACTGTGGGCACCTGGCCGTGACAGCCTTCGGCTTCACGGCCGGGCACCCACTGCGCGAGCGGCACTGCTCGCCGCTGATTGGACAGGCGATCGCATGGGACCTGTCATGTGTCCCAGGCGATCGCCTACAGGGAGGGGCTGCTGTAGGCGATTAAGCTTAATCGCCTAACCAGCCCCTCGGTGGAAGGAGGAAGTGGGACAGGAAGTCCCACTCCCCCCCCCCCCCCCCCCCCCCAAAAAAAAATGACATGCCAAATGTGGCATGTAAGGGGGTGAGGAGTGGGATAAGCGGAAGTTCCATTTTTGGGTGGAACTCCGCTTTAACCAATGTAAAAACAAAACGTGAGCGCTTTTTTTTATTTTTTTATTATTTTTTCATAGAGTTCACATTACAAGTTTTCACCTTTTTTTTTTTATACCATCAAATTATATCAACCACAAAACAAAAATATTACACTTGTATTTTCCTGTCTCCTTACTACTTCATTAATTCAATGCGACTTCTCTTTTTCTCTTTAACCTCTACCTTCCTCTTTTATTGCCCTCTCTCCCTCCTACAAAACTAAAAAAAAAAAAATATATATATATATATATATATATATATATATATATATATATATATATATATATATATATATATATATATATATATATATATATATATATATATATATATATATTTCCTGGGGCACTAGCTCCTCCTCAAAGAATGTGAGTTGGGTGGGGGTTTTTTCTGCCTGTAGGAGCATATGGCTGAAAAGGCCCTAGTGTGCATGGCCACATTGGCTAACATGAAGGGGCGTTTCTCGGCAGAAAAAAAAAAGGGCTCACAAGAGTTTAAAATGGTTGTAAACCCTCACAGACCACTTTTCACTATAGGTAAGTATATAATACGGCTACCGTGGATATCTCCTAAACCTGCACAGTTTCCAAGATATCCACTGTATCAGCAGGTGCCAACGTCATCGGCACATGTGCACTGAAGAAACGGCTAGTTTGTGCCGTTGCTTCAGCTGATGTGCCATTACTGGTGGCTCCCGTGGGCATGTGCGGGAGTGACATCATTGCGGATCTGGCCAATAACGACAATGGAGCCTGCGATACCCGGAAATAACTCTGTGAGACATGTCGCCAGACAGAGCAGTGTGCCGGGGCTTCGATCTAAGGTGAGTATTTCATAATGAGCTAGTATGCTATGCATATATGCTTTCTAGCTCATTATGCCTTTGTCTTGCAGGGGTTTTTTTTTGTTTCATTTTTCGTGGGTATACAACCACTTTAAAAGCCTGTAGGAGCCACCACTTTGAGCTCCTTTTGAGCTGCAATGTGCATGAGCCCTAAAACATCATTTCGGAAATAGCAGTTAGTCTAAAGCAGGGTTTCTCAACCAGGGTTCCTCCAGAGGTTGCCTGGGGTTCCTTCAGCAAGATAAGTTCCCGCTGACACCATTGATCTTTTTAGCCATCTGTAAAAAGGGGCAATTCTTCCCAATGACCACAAATGTAAGGAGCATTCTTCCCACTGACCATCACACCAATGTATCATGAGTTTTAGCTATAGTCATTATTAGCAGGGGTTACCTGAGACTAGAAAGTTATTTCAAGGGTTCCCCCGTGTTGAAAGGGGGCCTCAGAAGCAGTCCCTGACATCATTAACCACTTAAGAACCGCCTTCTGCACATTTACGTTGGCAGAATGGCACAGCTGGGCACAGGCACGTACCTGTTCATCCCCTTTAAGTGCCCAGCCGCGGGTCACGTGCGCCCGCGAACCGGTCCAAAGCTCCGTGCCCGTGGGACCCGCATACCCGATCGCCGCCGGTGTGCTGCGATCGGTCACAGGAGCTGAAGAACGGGGAGAGGTGTGTGTAAACACACCTTCCCCGTTCTTGACAGTGGCAATGTCACTGATCGTCTGTTCCCTGATATAGGGAAAGGCGATCAGTGACATCACACGTCCAGCCCCGCCCCCCTACAGTTAGAAACACATATGAGGTCACACATAACCCCTAGTGGTTAACTCCTAAACTGCAATTGTCATTTTCACAGTAAACAATGCATTTTTATAGCACTTTTTGCTGTGAAAATGACAATGGTCCCAAAAATGTGTCAAAATTGTCCGCCATAATGCTGCAGTCACCAAAAAAATTACTGATCGCCGCCATTAGTAGTAAAAAAAAAAAAATATTTACAAAATAGGGGATAGCTTTATGCCATTTTTTCGAACGCTATAAATTTTGCGCAAACCAATCGTTAAAGGCTTATTGCGTGTTTTTTTTTTGTTTACCAAAAATAGGTAGAAGAATACGTATCGGCCTAAACTGCAAATTTTTTTTTTATATCTTTTTTGGGGGGTATTATTATAGCAAAAGTAAAAAATAGATTTTTTTTTCAAAATTGTGGCTCTATTTTTGTTTATAGCGCAAAAAATAAAAAACGCTGAGGTGATCAAATACCACCAAAAGAAAGCTCTATTTGTGGGAAAAAAACGGATGCCAATTTTGTTTGGGAGCCACATCGCACGACCGCGCAATTGTTGGTTAAAGCAACGCAGTGCCGAATCGCCAGGTCCTTTACCTGCATAATGGTCCGGGTTTTAAGTGGTTTAAGGGCCTCAAACAATATTTACTGAATGTAATTCTATAGAAAGCTGTCATATAACTTCATCCATGCACCAGGATATAGTCAGAGACTACTGGCATGTTACAAAAAGTATTTATAGACTGAAAATGCTATATGAATTGTTGGAGACTGGGGATGTGGAGACAGTCCTAGACTAGAGACATGTTACCTGAGACTGTTCGAGATTACTACTGTAACGGCTCCTTTTCACAAGCGGGTCTTCCGCATTCATCATCACAACACACTCCCTAAATGCCTTTGCCACAACTGATAATTGTGTCAGTGTGATCCAGTAAAAAAGATCAGAGGGGGGAAAAAAAAAATTACAGAAATTTAAAGGGATGGACAACCCCAAAAAATAATATAAGACTAACAACATACACCAGACCAGTTAGATACTACAGCTGAGGTTTAAGAAACATTTCCTTCACTGGTTGAAGCCATAATCTAGCTAAAATAAATACAAACTACTATTTGCAAGGGCCTTGAGGGCCAGGCCACATATGTTCCAGAGGGCCTCGGGTTGGGCATTTACATAGAAATGTAAACATTTTGCTGTACCATCTGAGGTGGGATTTGTTTTTTAATAGAGGACAGTTGGGAGCCATGGCAAGGCCTAGGAGCCCCTTAGACCAGTGAAGTCCCTTAGAGCCGGTTCACACACAGGCGGCACAACTTTGGGGACGACTCGGCAAGGCGATATCAAGACGACTTGACAGGCAACTTGCAAAATTACTTCTGTATTGAAGTTGATGCAAGTCGACCTGGGATCCGACTTCAGGTCGCCCCTAGTCGCCTCAAGTCGCGCTGCATGAAGAAATGAATGTTAGTTAATGGAGCCGTCTTAATGCATACTACTGCAGTCGCTCCGACTTGAAAAAAGCTTCCTGTACTACTTCAATCTGACTTGTAGGCGACTTGTACCCATTGATTTCAATGGAAGTCGCCTCCAAGTCGGATCCCCGTTCACAGTGAGGCAACTTTACAGGAAGTCGCTCCAGTGTAAACCTGTTCTAATGTAAACCCCTTCCTCCCACAGGGGAACTCCACTCCAAATTTTTTATAAAAAAACGTCATGGGTTCCCCCTCCAAGAGCATACCAGGCCCTTAAGTCTGGTATTGATTTCTAGGGGAAACCCCTATGCCGAAAAAACAGCGTAGGGTCCCCCCCCCAAATCCATACCAGACCCTTATCTGAGCACGCAGACTGGCCAATCAGGAAAGGGGGTGGCAACGAGCTAGCACCCCTCCCTCCTAAACCGTACCAGACAGCATGCCCTCAACATGAAGGGGTGGGTGATTTGAGGCAGGGGGGCACGCTGCGGCCCCCCCACCCCAAAGCACCTTGTCCCCATGTTGATGGGGACAAGGACCTCTTCCCATCAACCCTGGCCGTTGGTTGTCGGAGTCTGTGGGCGGGGGGCTTATCGGAATCTGGGAGCCCACCGCTTTCTTCTTCCAGCTCTTTTACCAACTTCTCCCTTCTTCAGACTCTCCGGTTCTTTCTCCCTTCTGATGGGCACCACCGATGTCTGTCTTCTTCCAGCTCTTTTACCAGCAGGAGCCCCGTCTTCTGCGTCGCCTTCTTCCCTCTCCTCTGTGATGTTGACTCAACGCTCCGGGTGGTGACGACATAATTACCCTGCCCCCTTATGTCGTCGCCACCTGGAGCATGCTGGGACTGTGATGTCATAAGAGGCCAATATAAATCGTTGCCCACGGCATACCCGGCATTACAGCGGGAGGGAGCGTCGGGTCAACATTGAAGAAGAGGAGAGGGAAGAAGGTGATGCAGAAGACTGGGCCCCCTCTGGTAAAAGAGCTGGAAGAAGACAACGGTGGTGCCCGGCAGAAGGGGCCGAAGTCGGAAGAAGACCCCCGGAGCTGCCTAATAAACTACTTTAAAAACCTGTGTAGTGTTTTTTATTGTCATTTTTCTTCCACCAGGTGAATGGGTAGGGGTACGATGTACCCCATACTCATTCACATAGGGTGGGGGCCGTTATCAGGGCACCCCCTTATTAAAGGGGGCTCCCAGATTCCGATAAGCCCCCCACCCTAAGACCCTGACAACCAACGGCCAGGGTTGTCGGGAAGAGGCCCTTGTCCCCATCAACAAAGCACCCACCCCCCTATGTTGAGGACATGCCGCCTGGTATGGTTTAGGAGGGGGGGGGGCGCTCGTCCCCACCCCCTTTCCTGACCGGCCGGTCTTCGTGCTCGGATAAGGGTCTGGTATGGATTTGGGGGGACCCCCACGCCGTTTTTTCGGCAAAGGCGCTTCCCCTTGAAATCCATACTAGACCTAAGGGCCTGGTATGCTCTTGGAGGGGGAACCCATGCCGTGTTTTTATTTAAAATTTGGCGTGGAGTCCCCTCTCCTGGAGGCGACTTCAAGTCGCATTGTAAGTCGCGCTGAAGTCTCCCCAAGTCGCGTTGTGATTCATACTTAAGTCGTGTTCACGTTGCCTCCCAAAGTCACGCTGAAAGTCGTGTTGCCCCTGTGTGAACCGGCTCTTACAGGAACCTTTTTCTAAGTCGGAGGGACTTGCATCTCTCCTTTTAGAACGGTTCCTTTGAACAGAGTGGTCTGCGACTTGTCAGGCGGCTGAGTCGCCTGACAGGTCGCCCCTGTGTGAACTGGCTCTTGGGGGTAAAGTAGTTTAACTCTTCAGCGTCTTCCAAAACAATTTTTTTTTTAAATATCAGTTGTATGTTGACTGAGCAAAATACAAATTATTACATACTGGAAGATGGACATTGATGTTTGTCCATGCTTGATTCAAATTGAATAAATCGCTGATACATTTTTCAGATTTTGGTTCTCTACCTCAGATTGTTGGAGCTGAAGATGTTTCAGAAACCGATTCATGCGCAATGACTCGTCCCTTGTCTTCAGTGTATCGATGTTTTCCTTGTCCTACTTACGGAGTGGATGACATTTAATAACACAGTTGGAAGGCATATTCCCTGCAAAATCTGTCAACACTTGTGACATTCTATGGAGCAGAATGTCATGTCTTATCTGTGATTCTGAAGGATGACATAAATTTAAAGAATAGTATTGCATTATATTAAATGCTAATGTACCAAAGTGTACTGGAGTTTAGTGTGTCATCTGAAGAGTATAGCATTTTTGTAGTGGTTGATTAGGAGCTGTTTCAATGATGTTTGTTTTACAGTGGATGTGCTATAGACACCCTGGGGTGATGTGACAGGTTCCTCCTATAAAAACACTTCTGAGAAACATTCCCATACATATTTGTAATTTCCATTCAAATTTTTCTGTTCTTTAAAGTGGATGTAAACCCTAATTTTTTTTTTATGTCACAATGTAGAGAATAAGATTTCCTATCATCTGTGCCCAGTCTTGCCACACAGTTATTCCAGCTCTGAGCAATCCTCTTTTATTTTTCAGTGAAAATTAAAACTTCCAGATAAAAACCTGTCTAAATAAAAAATTCTTTCCGTTCCCTTGCTTCGAGTGACATACATTACCTCTCACAATGCACTGTGGATCACCCCTCATATTATGATAAACATCCAGGAATGTGCATGTGTCCAAGCTAGTGCACGAGATATGTAAAAACCCTGTCACTCGAAGCAAGGGGACAGAAAATACTTTTTATTTATTTTCACTAAACAATAAAAGGAGATTGTTCAGAGCTGAATTAACTCTATGTGGCAAGACTGGGCACAGATGATAAAAAATCTTATTCTCTACATTGTGACATAAAAAAAAAAAATGGATTTACATCCACTTCAAAGCAAAACTCTAGGCATATATTTAAAGCGAACCTTGCAGTATATTGCAAGGTCCACTTATAACACGTGGGCCACCCGCCTCTTTAAAAATCATCTAAGGTTAGTAGATGCAATGTGAAAAAAAGTTAGATCTATTCTTACCTTACCCATCCTTGTCTCAGGTGGCGGCTGCGGCGGCATCTGTGACCTTCCAGAAAACATTTTTTTTTTTTTTTTGTTCCCTTTTAATGGAAAACAGAATTTTAGAAATGTCTGTGAATTTATTTAAAAGAATAAACTGAAATATCACATGTATTTAATGAATGAATGAATAAAAAACGTATATAGCGCGACACATGCGAACTAAATCGCCTCTGGGCGCTCGTTGTTCCTGTCTCTCATGACCTCAAAAGAGGAGAGTTTTAATCCGTCTTCTGAAGGTCAGGTGGTTTTCCTCCAACCGAATGCTGGTTGGTAAAGCGTTTCATAGTCTGGGACCTTGGAAAGCAAACCTTCTTTCTCCTTTGGACTTGTATCTGGCTTTGGGTACCTTGACCAGATTTTGGTCGGTCGGATCGCAGAACGCGATTGGAATTGTGGGCTTCTATTTTTTCGCATAGATATTGCGGAGCTTTCCCATGGATGCATTTATGTGTCGGACAGAGTGCTTTAAAAGCAATTCTGTCTTTTACTGGCAACCAGTGAAGGTGAGATTGATTCCCAGGGTTTTTTCCCAGTCACCAGTCTGGCGGCCGTATTTTGAACGACTTGCAGCCGAGTGATTTGGTACTTCGGGAGTCCGAGGTAAAGGGCATTTGCATAGTCCAGTCTGGAGTTCACAATTGTTCCCACCACGACTGCTACATCTTCTTTAGGGATAAATGGAGTAAGTCTGGCGTAGTAGGCGCAACAGATGGTGAGATCCGCTGACTACTGACCCTATTTGTGCGTCCATTGTCATGTAGGTGTCAAAAATGACCCTGAGACTTTTGACTTTGGAGCTAGGGGGGATGATCTGGCCCAGAATGGGCGGGGGTGTCCAGGTTGTTGCCAGCTGACCCTTGCGACTGGCATGAAACAGAAGAAGTTCTGTTTTGGAATTGTTGAGTTTGAGATAACTCTTCGTCATCCAGTTTTCTATCAAAGAGAGACAATTCTCTAAACTGAGATGATGATCCTTTTTGTTGCAGATGCGAAAATACAGTTGCGTGTCGTCTGCGTATGAGTGATAAAGTAGTTGTTTAAGTATTCAGAAACTTTACTCAGTACTTTGAAGTGCCTTTTGGCAGCAATTGCAGCCTTGAATCTTTTTGGGTATTGCACACCTGCAATAGGGGATTTTCCATCATTCTTCTTTGCAAATCCTCTCAAGCAGTCAGGTCGGATTGGGACTGTTGGTGGACAGTCATTTTCAGGTCTATCTCAGGGCTCTGAGTAGGCCACTCTGGGACATTCACAGAGTTGTCCCTAAGCCACTTCTGTGTTGCCTTGGCTATATGCTTGGAACCATTGTCATGTTGGAAGGGGAACCTTTGGCTCAGCCTGAGGTCCTAAATGCTGTGGAATCGTTTTTTTTTTTGTTTTTTTTTATTATTGAGGATATCACTGTACTTCACATCACATAACGTCCCAACTTGTTTCTAGTATTCCATTCCCCTGTTCCTTTAGTCTTTATTTTTTTCACCAGACCGGGACGGAGGTCCATGCTCCCTATTGGCCATGACCTCACCTAAAATCCCAATTTTCTTCCTTTCCAATCACTGTACTTTGATCCATTCAGCTTTCTCTCAATCCTGACCAGTCTCCCAGTCCCTGCTGCTGAAAAACACCCCCACAGCATGATGTTGCCACCACTATGCTTCACTGTTGGGATGATATTGGGTCATGAGCAGTGCCTGGCTTCCTCCAGACATCACGTTTTAGGCCTCGTACACACGAGGCAATAGATTTGTTCAAAACGGTCTGTCCGACCGGTTTGAACAAATCTGTCTCTTTGGATTTTGGTTTGCTCGCGTGTACAGACGAGCAAACCAAAATCCCCGCCAGCAGACGGCGCGCTGACGTGTCGGTGATGTTGACGCCGCCACGTCACCGCACCAGGAAGTAAAACACTTCCGCGCATGCGCCGAATCCATTCGGCGCCGGTGCGAGACGACATGTCTGCTGGTAAGTGTACTAACCAGCAGACATGTCGGGCGGACGGGTTCCCACCCGATAGATTTCAAAGCATGCTTTGAAATCTGTCGGGTGGCCAAATCCGTCGGCTCGCCCGTACACACGATCGAATCTGTCTGCTGGGACGGTCTAGCAGACCGTTTCCAGCAGACAGATTTGATCGTGTGTACGCGGCCTTAGAGTTTAGTACAAACAGTACAATCTTGGTTTTATCAGACCAGAGAATCTTGTTCCTCACAGTCTGAGTCCTTCAGATGTTTTTTTGCAACTCCAAGAGGGCTTTTGTGTGTTGTGCACTAAGAGGCTTATTTCTAGCCCATGGGTGCTCAACCTGTGGCCCTCCAGCTGTTGCAAAACTACAAGTCCCATGAGGCATTGGAAGGCTGACAGTTACAAGCATGACTCCCAAAGGCAGAGGACTGATGGTGTAGTTCCGCAACAGCTGATGGGCCATAGGTTCAACAGCCATGGCCACTCTGCAAAAAATATAACAGATTGATGGAGAGCTGCAGTGAAAGTTGTACTTTTGGAATTTTGTCTCCACACAGGATCTCTGGAGCTCAGAGTGACCATGGGGTTCTTGGTCATCTTTTTTACTAAGGCCCTTCTCCCCTGATTGCTCAGTTTGGATGGGCAATCAGCCCGTGGAAGAGTTCTGGTTGTGCCAAACGTCTCTGTTAGAGAATTATGGATTTCAGTGCAGAAGTATTTTTTTTTCTAGCTTTCCCCAGATCCGTGCCTTGCAAAAATCCGATCTCTGCAGGTAGTTCCTTTCTAACTTTGTGGCTTTTGCTCTGAGGCCGGGTTCACACTGGTCCGACAAACGCTCCGACATTGGGAGCTCATGTTGCATGACGTGTGAAAATCAATGTTTCCCTATGAGAGCCGTCTTAACTGGTCCGACTTTGAAAATGCTCCCTGTACTACTTTGGTCTGACTTTGATCCTACTTCAGCCCATTGAATATCATTGAAGTCGGATCAAAGTAGGATCCTTGTCCTTACCATCCGACTTTTGATATCCGACATTGTGATTACAGCAACAGTAAAAGGAATTTATCTCACTATGGGATTGTTTTGGTCAAAGAACAAGTCAGACTATCACAATGTAGGATTAAAGTAGTATCTTGTTAATGAAAGTCTGATGGATGTAGGACCAATCATAGGTGTGCCCAGCCTTTGGCATTAGGGTGTGCACCCCAAAGCTCAAACACACTCTACCGATCACTCATTATGTTCATTCAGAAAGGGAAGGGGTCGGAAAATGGCATATTTACTGGCCCCTTCCCCCACTCATCCTAAAACATCCACAGCAACAACGGAGGAGGAAGAGGGAAGCCGAAAGTGCTGTGGGGGAAAGGAAGGGGAGCCAGGTCATGGGGAATCTGTTCTGTACAGGGAATCTGTTCTGTACAGGGTGATTAGGGTGTGCCTGGCACACCCTGTGCGCACGCCTATGGGACCAATGTAGGACCAATGTCGCAGAGCAAAGTAGGATGAAAGTCATACTACTGTCGAGTAGTATAGTGTGAACCCAGCCTGATACAGTATTCTTTATCAGCAGTGAGGCCTTTTATAGAGAGGTGTGTGCCTTTCCAAATCAAGTTCAATCTATTTTCGTAATTTACCACAGATGGACTCCAATCAAGCTGTAGAAACCTCTCGGCAACAGTCAAGAAAAATGGGAGGCACATAGTTAAATTTCAACTGTTGTTGCAAAGGGTGTAAATACTTATGCCAAAGTGATATTTCAGTTTTTCCTTTTTCATACATTTGCAAACATTTCTAAAATTGGATGTAGAATAATTTAAATGGCTGTATTATCAGACTTCAACATAAGATACATTTCAGCAATAATTAGAGAATTATCAGGTGGCACATCTATAGTAATACTAGTTGGGATGTAAAGTGTAATTTAGCTCATAGGGACACTCCGTTTCTGAAATGGAGTATAACAGCATAAGGTTTTGTACATCCTGTTCGGGTCAGATGATATGAATTTCTACATGCACCAAGTAAATAATTCATGCAACATCAGGGATCTTGTCCGGGCATACTGGGCTGTGATAAAAATAAACACTTGCGGATGAAGTTGGTTAGTTTTAAAATGGCTTGTTTGAAAGAGGGCTGCTTAGGTCATTGTGAGACGCGGTTTTGTAGCAGGGATCTATCTCCAGTGGGTTTACCTGATTTATAAGAATGAATTGCGTTCATAATATGATGGCATCACATCAGTTCTGCTACCAATTTATAGGCTGTAGCCAAGTTTACGCAGGTTATTTTATCATCCCACCTCCATATTTAGAGTCACTAAACTAGTCCAAGCAGATTGGTGAGAAAACATCTGGATCAGCATAACAATTACACATTTATCTCATCTGCTACATGAATATGCATTATTTGGGGATAGACACAGCGTAGATGTAAGAGAACTGTCAGAGCACTCCGGGCGCACGCATATGCACACAAGGAACTCAATGGACTGCAGATGCACCAATGCGCATGTGCGGAGGAGCGCGCACGTGCGTCCCCTTGGCACCAGACTGCCTATATAAGGGATTCACTGATCCCAGCCTAGTGCTGGTGGATCTCAGCTGTTCCGATCCCTGTATCCTATGTGTACCTGCCTGACTCCTGTTACCGAACCTCGCCTTTCCCTGACCCTGCTATTGGATTTCGCTACACCTCTGATTATCGGTTCCTGATCTCGGCTCCCTACTTGACCTTGTTTCTGCCTGATGACTTTGCACCTTGCTGCCCGTCTGTTGCTGAACCCGCTATCCATGTGACTACGATTCTGTCTCCTGTTTGGCTCTACTCTGCTTCCCGGGTATCTGCGACTCCATCCCTGCGACCTGCTGCGACCTTCCAAAGTTTCATTTGCAGGTACTTGTGTCTCCCCGCCCTTGGTTTCTCCTGTCTCCACTCTCAGCGGGACCAGGGCCAGAGATTCAGGAGAGGCTGACCTTGTCACTTTTGCACAATTAATTATTAGCCCCCTCCCACACAGGCAGACGCTGTCGCTACATAGTCCGCCAGCTCAGCGGGAGATCTCTCCACTGATCCCTGCTGAGACTGCGGATGACAAGTCCCTTTCTGCTCACTGAGCGGGGAGGGGCTTGTGCAGTACCGCTGCCTCCTATGGGGAGATCTGATGAAAACAGGCAGCCTACCCAGTTTATCACACCATCTCCTCCCACACTCTAAAAACATTCTGGTAGGTTAATCGGATACAGTCTAAATTGGCCCTAGTATGCATGAATGTGTGTGAGGGACCTTAGGTTGTAAGCGCCTTGAGGGCATGGACTCATGTGAATGTACAATGTATATGTAAATCGCTGCGTTAATATTTACGGCACTATATAAGTACCTGAAATAAATTTAAAAAAATCTTAGGCAGAGATAACTATAAACATTGTAACATTTCGTTTTTAACCAACTAGCCTCCGTCACTCTGCTGCGGCAGGTCGGCTCTCCTGTGCAAATCGCAGTAGCTGTACGTCGGCCCTTTAAACGGCTATAGCAGTCATGCACGGGGGACCCAATGCGCCTGGCCGGCGTGTGCAATGTCCGCCAGCCACATGCGACCGCAGGTACAAGATCACACGTGCAAACACACATCTCCATTCTGTCAGGAGAGGAGAGACAGATTGTCTGTTCCTACTAGTTGGGAACAGTGATCTGGCTCCTCCTCTAGTCAGTAACATCCCCCCCCAGTTAGAAACACACAGGAGAAACACAATTAATCCCTTGATCGCCCCCTAGTGTTAACCCCTTTCCTACCCTGTGACATTTACACAGTGACCAGTGCATTTTTATAGCACTGGTCGCTGTATAAATGTCAATGGTCTCAAAAATGTGTTCTAAGTGTCCAATCTGTCCACCGCAATATCGCATTTCTGCTAAAAATCGCAGATTGCCACCATTACTAGTAAAAAAATTAAATAAACATGCCATAAATATAGCCACCCTTATTTTGTAGACGCTATAACTTTTGCGCAAAACAATATACGCTTATTGAAATGTTTATTTACCATAAATGTGTAGAAGAACCAGCCCAAACTGAGGAACAAATATTTTTTTTATATTTTTTGGGGGGATATTTATTATAGCAAAAAGTAAAAAAATATAGCATTTTTCAAAATTGTCGCTCTTTTTATTGTTTTGTCTATAGCGCTAAAGAATAAAACCCGCATAGGTGATCAAATACCACCACAAGAAAGCTTTTTTTTTTTTTTGTGGGGGTGGGGGGTGTCAATTTTGTTGTGGGCACAACGTCGCAATTGTCAGTTCAAACGATGCAGTGCCGTATTGCAAAAAATGGCCTGGTCATTAAAGGGGCAAAGCCTTCCGGATGAAGTGGTTAATAAAGACTTCTACCTGGTACATTGCAGGATGTCAAGTCATCTGTGCCCAGTCCTGCCACTAAAAGTTAATCCAGCTCTGAGCAATCCTCTAAATACACAGTAAAGTTGGCTCATTTTTTTTTTGTAAAATGTGAAAGATGTTACGCCGCTAGAATTATGAACAAATCATGATCTTCTAAGCAAAAAGCAATTTTGATTCTCATTTTAGCCAGAATTGTGCAGCTCTAACACAGGGTCAGCCTTTCTTTATTTTATTGATGTGAACATTGCAGTTGGTTTTTCTAATTTTAGTGTGCTTTTCAGATGAAGTGCATTAGCCTGAACTTCCTAGCTCCCCTGAGCTAAAAATGAAACCACCCCACCATAGCTACTTAAAGTAGAACTATAGGCATAACTTCTTATTTTTTATATTTTGGATAGAGCAAAAATTATAATTTTTTTTTTGCCATGTGTTCCATCTTAGGGATCCCTGCAAATTAACTACTTAATACCCGGACCATTATGCAGGTAAAGGACCTGGCTAGCTTTTGCGATTCGGCACTGCGTCGCTTTAACTGACAATTGCGCAGTAGTGCGATGTGGCTCCCAAACAAAATTGGCATCCTTTTTTTCCCACAAAGAGCTTTCTTTTGGTGGTATTTGATCACCTCTGCGGTTTTTATTTTTTGCGCTATAAACAAAAATTGGGCCACAATTTAAAAAAAAAAATCTATATTTTTCACTTTAAAAAATCGCAATAAGCGTTTAACGATTGGTTTGCGCAAAATTTATAGCGTTTACAAAATAGGGGATAGCTTTTATGGCATTTTTATAATTTTTCTTTTTTTACTACTAATGGCAGCGATCAGCGGGTTTTTTTTGGTGACTGCGACATCGTGGCGGACACATCGGACAATTTTGACACATTTTTTGGGACCATTGTCATTTTCACAGCAAAAAATGCTATACAAATGCATTGTTTACTGTGAAAATTACAATTGCAGTTTAGGAGTAAACCACTAGGGGTCGCTGTAGGGGTTGTGTGACCTCATATGTGTTTGTAACTGTAGGGGGGGTGAGGCTGGACACGTGACGTCACTAATCGCCTTTCCCTATATCAGGGTACAGACGATCAGTGACATTGCCACTGGGAAGAACGGGGAAGGTGTGTTTACACACACCTCTCCCCGTTCTTCAACTCCTGTGACCGATCGCGGGACACCAGCCACGATGGGGTCCCGCGGCCGCGGTCACGGAGCTTCGGACTGGGTCGCGGACTGACACAGATTTGAACTGTGCTCATGTTTTTTATACACTATTTTTAAAAAAAACGTCCGACCAAAGGGACTATAAAGGGGAAGTTCCTTTCAAATGGCGCCACCCTTTGGGCTGCTTTTGGGCTGCATACTTGATTCTGAGTGTAACGGTCACCATGGCCACCAATGTAACGGTCACCACCGCTTACGACCTTCCATTCATCCACGACAAGCTTATCCGACACACCAACAACCAGGCAGACATGATCCATTCCATTTCCCAGAATAAACGAGACTGCGCTCCGTTCTCTAGTTTCCAAAATGTAAGAATGACTTTATTGGTTTTCTTAGCTTGCTTATATCCAGTACAGCATAATACAGTTAATCACAGGACAATGTAGTCCCCACCCCCCTATTCACACACTGAGGCTAATTATCTAGCAGACATGTCGGCACCGATCCTGACAGATACATTTCTTGAGATAATGACATCAAAACCAAATACTATCACACAATGATTTTCCCTTTTGAATAATACACAATCACAGATAATCTTCACACACAGAAAGGAAACCTCAATCACATTACCTAGACAGACTTATCACACAATGGCAGAGTCTTGTGAGAGTGGGTGTCTTTACAGTGAATAGCCAACACCTTAAGATATTTCAATAGCCTATTATACAAAAGGTATGACTCACTGGCTGACCTGGTCATGTCATCATGAACTCCTTGTGATGTCTCAGTCCAGAAATATGAAGTATTAATAATGTCCCATCACATGTAATATATGAATTATGATTCACTATTAGCCACCCTACACCCAAAAGGGCACAGGGTGGATTTCGACCCAAGAGTTATTGTTGCTGCTGGCACAAGAGTATCTCTCATCCTTCCAACGTCTCTGGGTGTCACGGGCCATTCTGTTACACTGAGCATGCACATTTTTCCCCTTGAAAAAGCATACACACAACCGTTTTTCACGACGAGAAGGACAACGAGAATAAAACGCTGATTTACATTTTTTGTTGGGCAGAGAAAACTGCTAGGGAGCATACACATGACCGGTTTTCTCGACCAATATAAAAAATGGCAGTTTTCTCATCGTGAAAAACGGTTGTGTGTACAATGCTTCAGGGAATGTAAAGGGAAATGTTGTTTACATTATGAGGCATGTGCTTCACGTAGTTACTGTTGTAAGGAGTCCTTCGTTGTACTTTAAGGAAAACTTATGATAAAGTATATTGTTTGTGAAAAACTTTTGTAGCCATTTCATGTAAGTGGCACCTGGTTCTTTTAGTACTTTGCCCCTTGATTGGGCAGACTGGCTGCTGAATGCTGCATGCATTTTTGTGCACTTGAGTAAAAGGAAAGTAGAGTTATTTTTAAAAAGAGGAGACGGCCTTAACCATGGAGTGCTGATTCTCTTCAGCTTCCTGAGTACAGTATGTTTCCTTTCTCTTATGTTGGATGAGTAAATCTTTCTGATGTGTGTATGTGTGGGAGGAGGGATCGCCAGCTGCCTGCATTAAGCAGATTGTTGCTGTCCTGTAAGACGTCACAACCAGAGTTGTTCTTAGGCTTAAGGCATTTTTGTTTCTCAGGTCGTTAGTGTGCCTGGACACAACATAGCAGACCCTTGCTATTAAAATGTAGAGGTCGATGTGTTTTTTTTTTTTTTTTAACCACTTCTGACCGGCCCCACGTCCAAAGACGTCATTTTTTTGAAGATGGATATCTCGGTAACGGCAGCAGCTGCTGCCACAACCGAGATATCCATCTCTTCGTGGGGCGGTCCTGTTAACGATAACGGCGGTCATCGCGGCGGATTCGCCGCGAGATCGCCATTACCGGCGGCGGGAGAGGGTGCCCCCCCCCCTCCCGCCGCTCTCCCACGCCCTCCGCTGCTTACCGTAGCCGTCTGTAGTGGCGGAGGCGATCGGGTCCTCTTGCTGGCTGTCCGGGGATGCGACTGAGGGAAAAAATGTCCCTCAGCCGTCCCCATACCTCTGCTGGGCGGAAGTGACGTCAAAACGTCATTTCCGCCCAGCCTCTTAAAGAGACATTTAATTTGTTTACATTTTGACTTAGCGTAGCGCCGGCATATGAAAACGGTGTTCAAACCACACAAGTGAGGTATCGCCGCGATCGTTAGAGCGAGAGCAATAATTCTAGCCCTAGACCTCCTCTGCATCTCAAAAAATGCAACCTGTAGAATTTTTTAAACGTCGCCTATCGAGATTTTTAAGGGTAAAAGTTTGACGCCATGCCACGAGCGGGCGCAATTTTTAAGTGTGACATGTTGGGTATCATTTTACTCGGCATAACATTATCTTTCACAATATATAAAAAAATTGGGCCAAATTTATTGTTGTCTTATTTTTTAATTCAAGAAAGTGAATTTTTTCCAAAAAAAGTGCGCTTGTAAGACCGCTGCGCAAATACGGTGTGAGAAAAAGTATTGCAATGACCGCCATTTTATTCTCTAGGGTGTTAGAAAAAAATATATATAATGTTTGGGGGTTTTAAATAATTTTCTAGCAAAAAAAACTGTTTTAGTCTCGTAAGCACCGAATCTGAAAAACAGGCTCGGGGCTGAAGTGGTTAATGCAGAGCAAAGGTTAGGAGTTCATTGCTGTTGCCCTAAGCCCTGGTTCACACTGCGCGATTTCACTCCCTCTGGCAGTCCCAATTTTGGCGCGATTTAGGAGACATCTGTGCAGGTTTCTGCACAGATGTCAATGTAAATCGCGTCCTGAAATCGCAAAAACTAGTACGGGAACTACTTTTTAAAATCGGTGCAGCGCCGCAGATGCGGCGTCGCACCGATTAGGACGGTGTCATTGCCGGCAATTGCCACCAATTTGAGATGCGATTTCACATGTGAAATCGCATCTCAAATCGAACTAAATCGTACCCAGTGTGAACCTGGGCTAAAGTCTAGTACAGAAAATATCAGAAAATAAGACGAAATATACGGCTTTCGAAATGATCGTTGGTGCACAGTTTTTGAGAGCCGATCACAACAGTTCATGTGAAATTATCTGAATGGACAAACACGAAAAAAAATCTCATACGATACCAGAACATACAATATTTGTTTTAATCGGTACAGTATTTATCCTAAAAATATCAGATGCTTGGAAACAAAAGAATACATTACAATAGAACACACAACCTCACTTTAAAAGTTGTATTCTATCGTACGAGAATTTTTGTAACTTAAAGCAGTAGTAAAGTCCGCTTTATGATTTTTACCTATAATAAGATGCAGCCGGTGACATCACCAACGCATGCGCTCTGAAGGTCTGCTGTACCGTGCTGGAGCCCGCGAAACCTGGAAGAAAGACCAGGTGAAGATGGAAGTCCTGTCAGCGGTGACGGCACAATGTAATTGCCTTACACGTGTGTTTTATTTATTTTTTAACTGCAGCGGTTTACTACCTCTTCATTTTCTAAATGAGAGTAGCATGCAAAAAAAAGACGATCTTGCTTTTTTTCCTTTCGCTGAAGTCATGGATGCTGGGAACAGTCCGATCACGGTGCAATATACACAATATACTGTATATATGAATATTTATTACAGGTACTTGTATAGCACCAATAATTTACGCAGCGCTTTACATACAGTATATATTGTACATTCACGTAAATTATGGACCCATTCACGCGTGACTCTGCAGTCGCTCAGATGTCTAAAAACCATCATATATGTAGTGATGTATAAAAAATAGTATATAAAAAAACATAAGCACAGTTCAAGTCTGTGTCGGTCATATACTAAAAACAGCACTGATGTTGAGTGATAATACTATGTGGCCAACTCCATAAAAAAGTTGGGAGAGGTGGAGGAGAGTAGAGCTGAGGTGTTTGGCACCATTGGATTGCAGGGGCACACACATTGTGTAATGTATTGTGTGCTACTGTAACAGGATTTTGGCATTTTACAAGTATTTTAACTTTGTTCAAACTGAGGCTTCCTGACAGGCAGGGAGGGAGAGAAACGGCACGTTATAAGACCTACCCCGAAAATAAGCCCTACTGGGTCTTTTGTTGCCAAAATTAATATAAGACCCGGGCTTATTTTCGGGGAAACACGGTAAGTATTGCAGTGATGTCTGCATTCTGTTTGGTTAGGGAGCAGCAAGGGCAGCAAATTCACAACTGAAAAAAACTCATATGCGGACAGTCTTATCTGCTAAAGAATTTGTACTTGCACACGGCTAAAGTATAATTCTGGGATAAACCTAACTAATCCTTAAAATACTGCATCTCCCTTCCTAACACTTGTGCTTCTAACCAGTGTAAAAAAAGATGTATATATCTACCTATTTTAATGCTGTTCCAGTCTGGTCACATGATCCTGCTCCCCTGCATCAGCCAGTGCCACTACAGGGGAGAGGAGTGAGCGCTGACAGCGTATTACCCATAGTACGCCTATGGGTAAGGTCACTACTCAGGCATAACCAGCTGTTTTTGAGCGCACTCTCCTCTTCCTTGATTCTGACATGGGGATGTCGTGATCGGCCCAGAGGGACATGAAAATAGGTAAGCATACGCAACTTATTTACGCAGGCTAGCAAGCATAGGTGTTAGGAGGGAAGGAGTTTTTCTAAGATTAGTTGGGGGTACCCAGTATTCTACTTTAGGGAATACAGTGGTGACATCTGTCTGCCTGTGGCCTGCCGATTGGACAGTAAGGCTTCATGTACACTGCTGCTGATAAACTGACATTAAAAGGGTTGTAAAGGTAATTTTTTTTTTCCCCTAAATAGCTTCCTTTACCTTAGTGCAGTCCTCCTTCACTTACCTCATCCTTCCATTTTGCTTTTAAATGTCCTTATTTCTTCTGAGAAATCCTCACTTCCTGTTCGTCTGTCTGTAACTCCACACGGTAATGCAAGGCTTTCTTCCTGATGTGGAGTGTCATGCTCGCCTCCTCCCTTGGATTGCAGGAGAGTCAGGACGCTCTCTACGTTGCAGAGAAAGGAGCTGTGCGTTAGTGGGCGTCCTGACTCTCCTGCTTTATGGAAAGCAAAAAAAAAAAATTTGTTCAGAGAGGATGTTCAGAGGCATTTGAACCACCAAATGCCTGTAAAAGCTTGTAGACACGTCTAAATGCTGTAACTGGCTTTTTTCATTTTTGACAATTTGCAAAAAAAAAAAGCTTCCAAACGCAAATGTTACTACCTCATTCCACACAACCGTGAACGTTGGATCGAGTGCAATCTTTCTAGCACCAGACCCTGTGTGTAAATCTAAAGTGGTAAGCGGTAAAGGCTCTTAAAGCATCGCCTATGGAAAATAAAATGTATGTAGTTTGTCGCTATTGCACAGGCGTAGGCAGGTAAAACGCGTGACATGATTGATATGTTAACTTGGCATAATATCTTTTATATTTTACCAAACAATTGGGTACTATATTGTATTTTTGTGCATTAACCACTTAAGGACCGTCGCACGGCAATATACGTCAGCAGAATGGCACAGCTGGGCACATGGACGTATATATACGTCCCCTTTAAGAGCCCAGCCGTTGGTCGCGAGCCCGCTCGCTCGCAACCCAGTCTGAAGCTCCGTGCTTGCGATTGCCGTGGGTGTCCCACGATTGGGTCACAGGAGCTGAAGAACGGGGAGGGGTGAGTGTAAACAAACCTTCCCTGTTCTTCTCTGTGGCAATGTCAGTGATCGTCTGTTCCCTGATATAGGAAACGACAATCACTGACGTCACACATCCAGCCCCACCCCCGTACAGTTAGAAACACACATAAGGTCACACTTAACCACTACAGCGCCCCCTAGTGGTTAACCTCTTCACTGCCATTGTCCTTTTCCCAGTAATCAGTGCATTTTTATAACACTTTTTGCTGTGAAAATGACAATGGTCCCAAAAATGTGTCAAAAATGTCCGATGTGTCTGTCATAATGTCGCAGTCATGAAACAAATCGATGATCGCCGCCATTAGTAGTAAAAAAAAAAAATATAAAAAAAAATGCCTTAAAACTATCCCCTATTTTGTAACCGCTATAGGTTTTGCGCAAACCAACCGATACGTATTCTTCTACCTATTTATGGTATAAAAAAAAATGATCGGCCTGAACTGAGGAAAATTTTTATTTTATTTATAGCAAAAAGTCAAATATTTTTGTTTATAGCGCAAAAAATAAAAAACGCAGAGATGATAAAATACCACCAAAGGAAAGCTCTATTTGTGGGGAAAAAAGGACACCAATTTTGTTTGGGAGCCACATCGTACGACCGCGCAATTGTGATTTAAAGCGACGCAGTGCCGATCTGTAAAAATGGGCAAGGTCCTTAACCTGCATATTTGTCCGGGTCTTGACCGGTTAGAATTCACTTTTATCCCGCAAAAATATTGCATTTGAAAAACTGCTGCACAAATACTATGTGACATAAAGAATTGCAACATTCATTATTTTATTATCTAAGGCCTCTGCTTTAAACAATATATGTTTGCAGGTTCCATGTAATTTTCTAGCAAAAAAAAATTATTTTCATAAAATCTTAAATTAGAATACTAATGGAGCCACTTCATATTTGGACTGGTAAGCCACAATATATACATTGGGTGTTATTTACTTAAAGGCAAATCCACTTTGCACTACAAGTACAAAGTGCACTTGAAATTGCACTGAAAGTTCACTTACTAGAGATCCGAGGGTTAGATCTGAAATGAGGGGAACTTCTGCTGATTTTATTCAATCATGTGCAAGCTATAATGCTGTTTATTATTTTGTCCCCCTCGGATCTACAGCAACTGCACTTCCAAGTGCACTTTTAGTGCAATTTCAAGTGTATTTGTCTTTATTAAATAACCCCCATTGTGTTTTATATACATTTTTGTTTTTGAGTTTAAATATACCTTTTTTTGTTTTAAACATTTACATGTGAATGCGGTCACGTTATTGTAATTTACATGAGTGTGTATTGATCTTTAAGGCCTATTCATACTACTGTGCCCCACAGTAACACATAATAAAATGTGCACAGTATAGCAGCGCATACTATCCTTAGGTCCATTCTTCACACCATCCTTAGGTCCATTCTTCACACCATCCTTAGGTCCATTCTTCACACCATCCTTCGGTCCATTCTTCACACCATCCTTCGGTCCATTCTTCCCACCATCCTTCGGTCCATTCTTCCCACCATCCTTCGGTCCATTCTTCCCACCATCCTTCGGTCCATTCTTCCCACCATCCTTCGGTCCATTCTTCCCACCATCCTTCGGTCCATTCTTCCCACCATCCTTCGGTCCATTCTTTCCACCATCCTTCGGTCCATTCTTTCCACCATCCTTCGGTCCATTCTTCCCACCATCCTTCGGTCCATTCTTCACACTAGGGTTGTCCAGATACCGATATTAGTATCGGTATCGGGACCGATACCGAGTATTTTTGGGAGTACTTGTACTCGCGCAAATGCTCCCGATACCTAAATAGAATACTTTTTTTGTATTTATCAAAATGTTCTGTGAACATTCTTTGAGTTTTTACTACTGCGTGACAAGAAAATAAATTTTTTTTTATTCATTTTTACTAATTGTTATTCTTATATAATGTCTTGAGTTAGAGTTCTTCATAATTCTAAAGAAAATATCCTTAGTCTGTATTGTGGTTTGAAAACTGTCACATGACATTTAAAAAAAGTATCGGTATTCGGTATCGGCAAATACATGAAAAAAAGTATCGGTACTTGTACTCGGTCCTAAAAAAGTGGTATCGGGACAACCCTACTTCACACCATCCTTCGGTCCATTCTACATACCATCCTTCGGTCCATTCTACATACCATCCTTCGGTCCATTCTACATACCATCCTTCGGTCCATTCTACATACCATCCTTCGGTCCATTCTTCACACCATCCTTCGGTCCATTCTTCACACCATCCTTCGGTCCATTCTTCACATCATCCTTCGGTCTATTCTTCCCACCATCCTTCGGTCCATTCTTCCCACCATCCTTCGGTCCATTCTTCCCACCATCCTTCGGTCCATTCTTCCCACCATCCTTCGGTCCATTCTTCCCACCATCCTTCGGTCCATTCTTCCCACCATCCTTCGGTCCATTCTTCCCACCATCCTTCGGTCCATTCTTCCCACCATCCTTCGGTCCATTCTTCCCACCATCCTTTGGTCCATTCTTCCCACCATCCTTTGGTCCATTCTTCCCACCATCCTTTGGTCCATTCTTCCCACCATCCTTTGGTCCATTCTTCACACCATCCTTTGGTCCATTCTTCACACCATCCTTCGGTCCATTCTTCACACCATCCTTCGGTCCATTCTTCACACCATCCTTCGGTCCATTCTACATACCATCCTTCGGTCCATTCTACATACCATCCTTCGGTCCATTCTACATACCATCCTTCGGTCCATTCTTCACACCCTCCTTCGGTCCATTCTTCACACCCTCCTTCGGTCCATTCTTCACACTCTCCTTCGGTCCATTCTTCACACCCTCCTTCGGTCCATTCTTCACACCCTCCTTCGGTCCATGCTTCACACCCTCCTTCGGTCCATGCTTCACACCCTCCTTCGGTCCATGTTTTACACCCTCCTTCGGTCCATGCTTCACACCCTCCTTCGGTCCATGCTTCACACCCTCCTTCGGTCCATGCTTCACACCCTCCTTCGGTCCATGCTTCACACCCTCCTTCGGTCCATTCTTTACAATTGCACCTTATTCATGTCATCAGTTTTCAGCAGCAAATATTTTCAAGGGTGAAAAACCAAAATACCTAATGAGCACCTTGAGAATTGCTACTGCATCCATCAAACCAGATACGTTAGTTTATCGAAACGAGTGAAGTTTAGTTTAAGGTTGTCCTCTTTTTACAATAAGAAACAAAATTAGGTTTCGTTATTTAGATAGGTACATTATATATATATATATATATATATATATATATATATATATATATATATATATATATATATATATATATATATATTTATATTTATTGGTGATGGATAACTTGTGATCTTCCCAACTTTTTCTGCTCATCATCTATCTTTGTTTGTGTATTTTATGTGTAGCTCAAGACAATTTCTCTTCTTCCAATTTGCTCCAGGAAGATCAAAAGGTTGGACACCCCTGCTCTACATATTTTTTTTGAGTTGAATGTGAAGCCTGCTCATGTTTTATCATCATGTCTGAGTACTATGTTGTCGTTTGCCGGTTTATTTTTGGATAATTGAAGTCTTACATAAACAGACCTTTTTCCTGTCAGTATGTCGCTGCGGCTACTGCAGCACATCTTTAGTTTATCCTCTGCATTCTTATGCTGCCTTGGAGCCTCCTGTCACATTCCACTTGAGATTTTTGTCCCTTTATTACTTTTTGTCTTGTTTAGAAACAAAGGTGAATTGGAATATATATTGAGCAGGGATTTAATTTGATCCCTTCTAGTGTCTGGCATTCCAGTGATGTCCAGACCTTCCTCGCTGGAATACCTCCCAAGGAAGGGAGGGTATGCAGGCTTTACATCATTCCGTTTGTTGTTGACGGTTTCTATTTACCGTTTTAATCAGTCAGAGGTTGTGAACATTAGGTTTCTCCACACGTAGCAGATTCTGACTCTCCTCAGATCCTAAATTGCAAAGCTTCCCCCCCCCCCCCAAGAATTGGCTTTTCTTCTGATGAAAGCATTGAGGGCATATCGCTCAAGTGCCCAATATACATGGGGTGAAAGGTAACAGAAGTATGTATAGTTTTATTTCAGTCTGCTCACATTGGAGGGACCAACAAAAATTGCTTCAAAATTTAGAAGGGTTTAAAACGCGTAAATGAGGACCTGTTTTAGAATGGTGTGAGGTGTGTAAATGAGGACCTGTTTTAGAATGGTGTGAGGGTAGGGTGACCACATTTCCAAACTACCATTCAGGGACACCCCCCTTCCCAAAAATCAGCTTGTGCTGTAACGAATCGCAGCACAGTGATTGGACACAAGAGGCGGGATTTTTTGATTTCGCCAATCACAAGCAGGTTGCGGGGACTGTGCTCCTCCAGACATTCCCGGCCAGGACAAGTACTGTCAGTAAAGCAGTGATGTGGCGCCCTTTTTTGGGGGCATTCGTTTGGCTTGGGGGGTTGCTGTGTCGGTTTCATTCCGGGACACTGTATTGTTCTGAATGAAGGTGCCCGGGACAGACCTGCTAAATGCGGGACTGTCCCAGGTAATCTGGGACACGTGGTCATCCTATGTGAGGTGTGTAAATGGTGACCTGTTTTAGAATGGTGTAGATGAGAACCTGTTTTAGAATGGTGTAAACAAGGACCTGTTTTATAATGGCGTGAGGTGTGTAAACGAGGACCTGTTTTAGAATGGTGTGAGGTGTGTAAATGAGGACCTGTTTTAGAATGGTGTGAGGGGTGTAAATGAGGACCTGTTTTAGAATGGTGTGAGGGGTGTAAACGAGGACACATTTTAGAATAATGCAAGGGGCGTAAACGAGGACCTGTTTTAGAATGGCACGAGGTGTGTAAACAAGGACCTGTTTTATAATGGTGTGAGGTGTGTAAATGAGGACCTGTTTTAGAATGGTGTGAGGGGTGTAAACGAGGACACATTTTAGAATAATGCAAGGGGCGTAAATGAGGATCTGTTTTAGAATGGCTTGAGGGGCATGAACGAGATTTTGCATAAATGGGGACCTGTGTTAGAATTTCTGAAATATATCAGATTTACTATGGGTTAAAGGGGTTGTAAAGGTAAAAGTTTTTTTATCTTAATGCATCCTATGCATTAGGGTAAAAAAACATCTGACAGCCCCCCCCTCGCCCCTGTTTTACTTACCTGACCGTTCGAAATTCCTGGCCGCGTGCTTGTCATCCTGTTTGGTTCCCAGCCTGGCCGTTGATTGGCTAGGCTGGGCGGATTGATAGCAGTGCAGCCATTGGCTGGCGCTGCTGTCAATCACAGTGGATGACGCAGCGCGCCGGAGGGCGGGGCCGAGTGATACAGCCGGCGGCTATGGCCGCCGCTGTATCACGGGAGCACGCTCGCAAAAGCTTTCCACCATGCTAGCTCACTCGCATGAAGGTAGAAAGCTTTTGCGAGGAGGAGCTGAGACAGCCGCCGAGGGACCCCAGAAGACAGCGTTCGGGGACACTCTGTGCAAAACGAGCTGCACAGTGAAGGCAAGTATAACATGTTTGTTATTTAAAAAAAAAAATTCTGCCTAGTGTTCCTTTAAGTCTGCGTTAAACATTACCTCATGGACCTGTCTCTTTTCATTTTAAAATGCTTTTACTGAGGGCTGGGAGCTTAGCTATTTCTATACTCCTGACACTGGACCGTCTGGTCTCAGCTGCAGAATCTTATGCGGCCACTCTGCTCGCTCCTCCCTTCCTCCTACCCAATCACAGAGCATTTTGTATTATGTGAACTCATTCACAAAATGCAAAGCTTTCAAAGAAGATCCGACTTGTGTGCTAAGAATCTTTAAGGGGAACCTACCAAAATGTAAAAAACAAATTGCGTTAGGTTCCTCCCCAAGACGATACCAGACTCTCCGGCCCAGGTCCCGGCCTTCCACCCTAGGTGACTGAGTATGGGGTTCGTCGTTCCCCTACCCATTCACCTAAAAAAAGTCTCAAAAATAAACGCTACACAGGTTTTTTTAGTATTTTAAAATACACTGTAATACTGTCGGTGTGTATGTGGCCTTAGCCTATAGTAAGCCAGCATATTTTACTAAGTGGCTGAATGCCTGAAGTTTAACTTTAATGTTCAGTAAGTGCGAGTACCTAAAAATAACTCTCTGTTGTGAAAAAAAGCACTTATGGCCATTAAAGGGATGTGTTTATTACTGAGGTGTTCCAAACCTCAATGACATTTTATGGAGTGATTTATCTAGTTGTGACCCGTGTTCGCCCATCTTAAAGCCCTATTTACTGCTTATTACTCGGTCAGTCATGTTGAAGTTTCAGCAATTTTCTGACATTTTCAAGCTTTTGATAAATGTGGAATAAATGGTGCTTTTTGAACTTTTTTTTTATTATATACATTTAAGTAGCTATTGGATTGTTTGGTCTACTGATGGATGCATGGTGGTCTATCCAAACACCATAAGGTTCAACAGAACACGGTCTGCTGTCTTTATCTACAAAGAGGATAGATCCCAGCTTCACCTATCTCCTCTTCCTTTCCTGGCTCTGCACAATCTCTGTCCTTTTATTATCTATTTTGAAGGGTTTGATTGACATTACAAAAAGTTTAAAGGTTTTCCTGCCCATCTTTTCCTACCGATTTATCAGGCAATTTAAACGATAGAGCCCTAGAAATAAATACAGCGTTGTGGAAATGTCCTCATCGTGTGAACCATTTGTTTTAAGCTTGATAAGCTGATTAATTTGTCTGTTGTACATACTTTGGTACAGCTAGGTCTGGAGAAAAACATTCACCGCTAAAGGGAGCAACCAGTCAAGCCTAAACTTTTATTATCTGGGGAAAATAAGGCAATAGCTATAGACAAGATCTCCAACTTTTGTGGAGGACTTTCTTTTCTGTATTTAACAGGCCCCTTAGATTTTGAGATGACCTCCCAACTAGGGGCCGAGCAACTAATCGATTATCAAATTAATCGATTACAATTTTCATAATAGATTATTCAGCCAGTAACAAAATTGGGTTAAAAAAAAAAAAAAATTCGCCCTTTTATTGTACAAAAAAAGCTAATCGCTACTGTAAATATTACTTTTACTGTTTCACAGTAAGAAAAAAATGAACCCCTTACAGTAGCGATTATTTGCTCTTTTTGTACTTTTTTTGTTTTTTTAACCCCATTATGTTAATAAACATCTCAGACCGGGGTCACACCTCCTGTTTTTTGGTGCTTTTTGCAGAAATACACTACAGTTCATTTACATGTTTTCCTATGGGACGCGTTCACATCCATGATTTTTTTTCAGCTGCTGCGTATTTGGAAAGGGCAAGGAGTTTTTAACGCAAAACGGTACTATTTTTTTTTTTTTGGTTCAATATACTTCAATGGAGAAGCTGCAGAAAAGCATGTAATGTAATGTAATGTGGTTTTGCGGCAATTTGTGTTTTATAATCTGCCCAACAACAAATTGGCCCTAAAAAATAAACAAAAATGCAATTTTTTTTTAAGGCCATTATACGATTAATCGATTAATCGGAAAAAAAAAATCGCCCAATTAATCGATTATGAAAATAATCATTAGTTGCAGTTTCTACTCCCCACAAATATTCCTGCTTTTCACTACTTTGGTAGTAGTATTTTTTGTGACCATTATGTGATCATTAGTTGTATGCAGTACAGCATAGTGTACAAACTGGAATGGTATGGCATCCTAAACAAAAGGACGTACATTTGGCATGTGACTACATTCCCTTGGGCCCCACAGTGGCAGAGTGATTAGCACTTCCACTTAGCAGTACTAGGAGTGTCGGTTCAAATCCCAACCACAGCACTATCTGCCTGGAGTTTGCATATTCTACCTGTGTAGGTTTCCTTCCATGCTCGCTGGTAGGTTAATTGGCTCCTGTCGAAGTTTGCCCTAGTATGTCTATGTATGGAAGTTAGGGACCTTAGATTGTAAGCTCCTTCAGGATAGGGACGAATTTGAATGTATTTTTTATTTTTATATATATATATATATATATATATATATATATATATATATATATATATATATTGTATGTAAAGCACTGCGTAAATTGACAGAGCTATATAAAAAACCTGAAATAAATAAATATAGGTTGCACTGAAAACTGTCATCGGTTGGCAGTTGTCTCTCTATGATGGGTATCGGGGTCCGAAACATTCATGGACATACAATATGTGCCAGAATGTTTATGTGCTTATCGGTGTGATTGTGGATTGAGAAAGTTCCAAAATGTGCAGTAAACCTGCAAAAATTCTATTTTTACTCCCTAATTGAATGTAAAGAACTTTAATAGAATCCGCCACAATAAACTATGGGAAATGCCCCTTGCTGAAGCAGTCAGAGCTGGCTTAAAATATAATTGCTGGCCCATTAACTGCCCTTTTGTCTCGGGCATGGTGTCCCTTCTTTGTGCAGGGTGAAGTTGGGCAGTTAATAGGCAACTGCTGTCAGACTGTCCACTGACACTCCAGCTAAAGACAGCACAGAGTTAAAAAAAAGGGGGTAAACCTGCGCAGTTATAATATTTAAGGGCTGAATTTTCCAAAACCTTCATAAGCCCAACTGCAGCTGATTCTCCTTAATTTAAAAATGCTAATATCTTTTTTGTGTTATTGGTTTACTTTACCGCTCTCTCCTGGGAACAGTGCGTTTCAGACGCAGAAGATTTCCACGTTTAGCAGGGTTTCGTTTATAGGCGGCGTTCGTTTTTGCCCATTTAAAAAAAGTGCTTCTAAACTAAAACACGGCAAAGCGCTGCTAAACATGGCATGTAAACGCGGTAAAACTGAGGTTTTAAACGTGGGTTACTATCTGTCAAGTTTAATCATTTAGGAGCAGTTGTAAAAGCGTCCCGTGTACATGGAGCCCTGGGGAGATTCAGCCTCTCAATATGTGCCATTACTGTTAATATCAAAAGTGAACGTAAACGAAAATCCTTAATTTTCGGTTAACATTAGAACAGAAACAGAGGGGAAATCTTCCAACTGGCACACTAGATCTAGTGATCCTGGTGACATCCCCGGATTCCCTCACTTTGGCGTGATCCCCCCCCCACTTCCTGGTTTGGCCATGGGACAGGAAGTGAAGAGAAATCTCTGCAATGGGGCACAGATGACAAAAAAAAAAAAGAAAATGCCCTGTACAGCTGGAATACATTTTTATTTCAAGGCCACTGCTGGCTGCCAATTTACACATATTAACAGCCATGTTGTGTGATTAGCGCTCACGGGCATCCAATGTGTGATCACATGGAGTGTTATTACCAGATCCTAGTTTCATTAGAGACTTAGCCCTTAGCCACAATTACAGATCATTTGATCTTGGGTATTAAAACACAGGAAGGTGTACTGCCCATAGTAATCGGCGTACAGCTGCTCTTTTTCTAGTGCAGCATGGGCGCTTTTAGTTTCACCTTAGATCCAAGATAGCACAGTAAGGAAAGTATCAGTGCTGTTTTATGCCAGCAAGATTTATATACAGTGTAAACCTCGGTTTAAGTGTAACTTGGTTTGATAGCGTTTTGATTTGCAAGCAACTTTTTTTTTTTTTTATTCCGACTCGGTTAGTGAGTGTTGACTCGCAAGACGAGCAGAATTCAAGCTACATAAACCTGCACTACCTCATTTGGCCTGAAGCAGAGCAGAGCCAAAAATAGGCCTGCAGTACCTCATTGGTACGGAGGCGCAGGAAACGAGCCGAAGTGTCCTCGGGCCTTTTCGGCACTCTCTGGCGCCCCCAACCTCTGGCCACATTCAGTATTGCATCCC